>JADNYV010000194.1:0-68767 GCA_015501055.1 Mucidula mucida
AAGCAGCTGATCGCCAACGTCCAGTATGATCTTCTTCGCGATGCCGTCTTCGTGCAGCGCAGGTATCGGCAGCGTAAGCACCCATGGGAACATGTCGATGATAACGGTGATCCCGGAAAGTTGGACATGTTCTGTACGTCGTTATGCCATGTTTCGCTTATGGCCTTGGTCTCCGCACTATTATGGTCTGAGTTCTGCCCAAACCCGACGCGTGAAATGAATTCCAGCCTGACAGAAAATCAGCGAACGTCGTTAGACATAGAGCAATAAGTAAATACGGACGTGCAGAGTGACAGGTAATCGTAGAGGTTGATTTGCAGAGGACCGGAGCCTTCGTTCTTCTCTATGTCAGCCGTCAGACGAGCGACACACTTCAGAAGGTGTCAAACCGGAGATACAACCTGAAAGGTACATGGCATACCTGCTCTGCACACTTGACGACGTCCTCGGTCATCCCTTTAACGGCGGTCGCACTACAGTAATCAGACAGACGGATGTGCGTACGCCGCGGCCTTGGAGGCAGGGGCGCGAGGATCCAAGCAATGCATTGGGTAAGAAAACAGCGGCAACGCGGAAAATGTTCGGGTTATGGTTTCGGCGTGTTCACACTACTTTACAATTCGGAATCACTGGAGGCTAAATACAAGAACAAAAGTGGCACCGAAAAAAGAAACCATGATGTTCCAGATGTCCCTCATCTCGCCAAGGACTGTCAAGATGGAAGTTTTTATCGACCTGATATGATCAGCAATTGTGGGGGGTACCTCCGAAGCTTGAGGACTTTTGCCTTGGAGATTAGTTTCCGAAATGAAAGGCAATACAGCGCACATACTGTTCAAGACGAGCTGGCTCGCGTAACGAAAGTTGCCTATTGAGGCTTTGCCATCAGCTTTGTACAATAGCCGCACAAAGTACTTACTGCCACTCGGCGGCGATCGTTCTGTCGAAATGTGATGATCAGCAATTGACAATTTAGTAATAGCACCCCAATGGAAAACCTACTCTACGGCGGCAAGTCCGTACTCTACAGTGTCAAGTCGCCGACGGATATCCTGCCTGTCAAATTATTGTTACTAGCTTGTATGACATTTGTTCCACACTCACTGGAACCGCGCATTTTGAGCGCGGTCTTGCGCTGTCTGGCTGGAAAGACCAGCAATGGCAGACCTTCGTCAAATTAGCATTTGTTAATGGAAGTGGTCCGAACACTCACTCCAGCCTGGCCTGCGCAGACGTTCCCGTCAATGTCGCCCTGCGGGATGAACGTTAAGATTTGGCGTAACGGATACTACAGTCGGCGAATATCGGCGTACAAGTTATTGGCAATGACCGTTTCACTGCCCAAAAGTTAAGGCTACTCGTCCACTGACAGTAATTTAGTACTTACAGGCCATTTAGGGTGACAGCAGCAGGGTCTGAAGACGAATTCGAGCTTGACGGCTCAAGAGTTGGGGGGGTCATTATCGACTGACGCAGGCGCAGGCGCAGAACCAGGACAGTGTATCTTATATGACGGCTAGCCATTCTTTATACGATTTGGGCAGTAGCTACCAGTCGGTGGTCGAGGTTCTTGATTTAGGGGTTGGCTTCTCTTCAGAGTCGATAGCGGTGACTCGGATGCTGCATGTGTTAAGGCAAGGCCTGTTTGGGAACTAGTAGAATTTCGTGTTCAACGCCTTGACTCAACACAACAGTGTTGTCCCCCGTTAATGGCAAGCCCGTAAAACACTTGAAAGCTACATATGAAGATTGTCGATTCCGATCCGCTCCCGCGGACGAGTTCAAAACAGCAAGTTCTGGGGATGTGTGACTTCTATTGCAGTGGACACGACATCAATCGCGACGATCTTGGGGAACTTGGTCACCGGGTCCGGGGCACTCCATCATACGTATGGCTTCTTACAAGGCAACATGTCATTGGGGACACCAGTCGAAGCATCCATATTTGTTCTTCGACATTCACTGGTTGAATAAGAGAGATAGTCAACACTAGAACAAGCGTCCTTTCAAGCTGCCAGTTTCAATATAAGATATTGCCAGCATTGGCTGTACGACAACGCCGGAGGCGGGACCAGCGGGAGTGGTGCGCCTCATGACGCTCCGTGGGGCAGGCTGGTCGCTTAAAAAGGCGGAGCACCGTTTATGGCGGCGATTACGAGATACCGGATGGGAGCGCGCGCTAAAGTTGCAGCCAACTGCAGGGCCCTATCTCAGTATTATGTTCCTGTCGACAAACCAAGGTGTGTCTACACAATCCCAACGAGTGGAGGACACCAAAAGGTACAATGGACGACGGTCACACGTTCCAGGTACACGGGAATTTACCCATCCATACATAAGAGGTGGTCCAAGTGAGGCACAAGTAGTAGGCTGGCCCCATAACCTGTCCACCGCACAAGCCGCAGTGATATACGAGGACAGAAACAATGTATACGAAGGCTATACACAAACATGCGACGTAGAACCCAAAAGGAGCGCGGAGAACATCGCAATCAATGGCCAGAATGACGATTGGTCATTAAGATTCGCTGTGAGGTACCTTGAAGGATTGTAAGCCTGGAGTTCCGGAACATTAAGAAGGGATACAGGTGCAACACCTAAAGACCAGATGCCCAAGTGGTCGTTCTTTCTTTGGATGATCACCGCGATCACCAATTGCCAAGTCACCTGTGGTATTAATTCTATGCCCGTGCCGCGATGAAGATGAGATGTAAGGACACGTAGTATTTTGATTCGACCGGCTTATACCTAAGAAAGGAGATAAAGCCGTACACCCGATGTCGATGTAATGTAGTAGCACGTCGAGAACAAGGTTCCGCATCTGGCTTCACGATGGACGACATCGATCGAGATAGAACAGGTACTGTCACCATATGAGGACGGTCTTGCATAGCGGGAAAGGCCTTCTGAAAGTATAGACCCAACAGCATGATACAAAGCATACTACAAGTACAGTGATAGCAAAAACACAGCATCATCAAATCGTCGCCTTCACTGAAAACATCAGTGACTAGCCTCTCACTTTCAAAGACACGGACTTTAACCTGCGACCACGCCCCCGCCGCCACAATCAACGCCTGCTCAAATTGCCCCCGACACAGCTTGCACGTGAGATTGCCCGCGCTCCGCTTCATCGAAGCCACTAATAACGGCGGTGAGAGATCTACGAAAGCATTACCATCAGCTTTCAGCCTTCTTCTACGAGTAGCCAACCGACCTGGTTTCGCCTCATCCACCAGCCTTGCCGCAGCGAGCGCCCACGCCCGCTGCGAATCCAAACCACATCCATGTGCCTGTGGCCGCACGCACAAAATATCCTTCAGCGCCGCCATCCGCTGCAAATGCAGAAAAACCAGCCGCTTGACGTACCGGCCGCCCATGCGCTCCGCCATATCTTCAGTGACTCTCCTCATGTTGTACGACAGCAGATGACCCGACACGAGCACTGCCAATGCATTAATGTCGTGATGCGCGGCGAGCATGTAAACCTCCATGGGGTGAAGGGGGGCATGCGAGTACTTGGTTGAGGTGATGAGCGTCGGTGGAGAAAGGCCGTAGAGCGGAAAGTCGTCAACCACAGAGACGAGGACGTCGAACGGGGGATCGAAAGGCGCAATAGGAAGGTTGTAGACGGCGTGAAGAATGATATTGAGAATGTGCGAGTCTTCGTCCACCAGGACGATACCCGCATTCACTAGCAATTTGCCAAACACATTATTCAACGCTTTGTCCAGCATACTGCGGTGTGAGTAGAAGAGAATACGATCGGAGCTTTTGAGCACGATATCGGGGGAAACAGAAGGTATGACATAGGCTGTTGAATGAAATACCGTCGATACTGAACAATCGTCACCAACCTACAGAACCGCAGGTCAGAAAAAGGCATTCCGGCAACCATGACCACCCATAGAGTCAATGAAAGTTTGAGCAGCGTCAAATGCGGGTGAACAGACTGAAGTTGGAGAGGGTATGACGTCTTCAAGGGTGCCCGCTCGTTCATTTCCGGTCTTCTGGCAAGTCGTTAGTCGCGCTGCACAAGCGTCCGTAGGTCGCAAAACAGACCATAAGCTCCTGATAGGGAGACCCGTTGAGGCCCTTCAATGACCGAGGGGCAATATTATCATGATCATCAACATCGTTCCATGCAATAAACTCGGACGTCATGGCCTCTATCTCATGCTGTATGTTTGGGTCGTCCTCTGCATATATATAGCATCACCTTCTCTAGCGCAGACAAAAGCAAAACTAGCTTACCAGTTGTCAAGTTGGTAGCGTCCGTGTACATGATGAACGCAAGAATGGAGAGTGTATGCGGCGTTTGTGGGACGCTTCTTTGCCATATCCCTTCCCAACTGATATAAGCGCCGAAGACGGCTTCTTAGCGGTCGAGAGGGAGGAATGAATGTTGTGTCAATATCCAGTACTCGCCCTGTCCCAAAAAGGTCAAAGCGTCGTAGATATGATCCTTCAAGCATGTCTTTTGCCTACTTCGAGTAGACATTCAGAAATCTGTAAGCAATGCCTTTGATGCCGATGCTGCGTCAGGTGAGAATCACGGCGCGAGGTTGCGATGCACGAGGTAGCCAATCTCATCTTTGCATCTAACATTGATTAGCTCAAAGGCAAGGTGGAATGGAACTGCTTACGATGGGACCTCTTTCTAGCATTGAGTACAACGAGAAGAATGCAAACCGCCTGGAGTACAGCTTTGCAGACTGTGGATGGAGGTATAACCTGTCACTGGCTGTCCTTGTATGGCAAAATGACGAAAGACATGTGAGTCGGTGCTAAGGAAAAGCACGGTATGGCGGGTAACCCGCGGGACGGGTACGGTATCCGAGCGCCCATACCGCGGTATACCGCCGACACCGCCACATCCAACTTGCCTTAAATGGCTGTTCCTATGATTGTTAGGTTCACTGCGCCGCCGTGCAGAAGCATCCGACGATGACGACGACAACGAATTGGACCGGTACCTCAACATGAAGACGGTCCGTGTCGACAATGTAATCAATTGGTGGACGAAGCACCGGCTCGAGTTCCCTCGATTATCGTGCATGGCCCTCGACTACCATACTATCCCAGGTGAGTTGACATGGATTTATATATCTGCTAATTCTAACATCTGGTTATCTCACAGCCACATCGGTCAATGTGGAGCGTGTATTCAGTCGCGCACGTTGACTTATTACGTGGGAACGGAATCGACTCGGTGCACAGAGTATCCGTGCGCTGATGTGCCTTGGAGCTTGGAGCATTCTCGGGTATGTTAGTAATGATGTTTTGCTGGATATCATGAAGGATGGTGCTGTCTGTGTTGCAAAGGAAGACATGGACAAGGAGGATATTGATTTTGAGTCCGGTTTCGATACTATTGTACTTACAGACAGCGATAACGAGTAGAATACCTCAATACTAGGTTGTTTTTACTGTAGGAGGATGATAGAGTGAGCTTTAGTTGACGGGTCATGGTATACGGCAGTATACCATATACCGACCCGTACCCGTATACCGTGGGTCCGGTATGCGGTATTGGCGGGTCGGGTAGACGGAGTCAGGCCGTTACCCGCGGTATTACCCAGGCTATTCCTTAGTTGGTGCGGCATAACATGTATCTTCTGATGTGATTCCAAGGTGTACCAGCTGGCGTGTTTTTGCCAACTTGAGGAGCCCAAATTATGCTGGAAGAATTTTTCCAACAACCATGGCCTGTAGAACCATTGGTTGTCAAATCCTGGAGGAAATGTGAGCACTCACCAATATGAAAAACCATCGTCTGCTGGCTTTATTGTTCTAAAACACCATATCACATAGACCCCGCTGCCTTTTCCGTCATTGCACTGTTGTCTTTTCATTGGCTACAGCTAGTTAACAGAGCAGAACAGCTAGAGATTTGAGTAACATCAGCTCTTGATTGCCAAATTTGGCCAACATTTAGTGGCATGTGATGTTCCTCTCTTTCTCCTTAACAATCAAAATAACAATAATGTTGCACACTATATGTATCAAAGCTGAAGTGCTGAAGCCTTAGACAGCAATTAGTAATTATATTTCTCTTATGGACCCACATCCTACACCTAACTTTTGTTCTAGGCTAATTCAAAAGATTTGCTATAAAAAAGGGACGCGCTGTATAACAGCCCGCCAGTAACGCATCAAGCAGTGGTCCAAGTATGTTGGCTTTTCTCATTTGTGGGGCTTGCTGAAGCGGCTCTTAAGGATGTAAGCAAACCATATGCCTTACCCCTTTCCCTAGTTATCGCTACAGTTGGGTGAAGAACAGCACTATCAAACATTTCTCTCTATACTAACAGCAAATTTATCTATGAATGCAAAGTTCTATACTAATTGCACTCTTGCATTACCTCAGCCTATTAAAGCCTCAAAGACGTGCACCAACCACATGAAGGAACATTAGAACCAACCTCCGCTTTCCGCTTTTTGCAAAGTTGTGAAGACTACACTGGCTGATTTGCAGGATCTCAACTCAAAGATTGTTCAGGCAAGGGAATTGCTGGATAATCTCCTCTTAGCATGCCAACAAGTGCAATTATATTTTGAAGATGTGAAATCTCTTCTTCATCCTACGTGACCTATTCCCAATAAGCTTCTAACCAAAATATTCAACCACTGTTTATTGAAAGAGTACAATAACAAAGCTCCTAACTCACTCAACCCTCAAGCTGCGCCTTAGCTTTTGAGATCCGTCTTTTGTTGTTGGAGAGAACTTGCACTCAACTCGCCTCTGTTTTAGACACATATCTTGCTGGATTTCAACAAGCACAGGGGGCACATTACAGATCATCAGTGTGCATACAAAGTGGGCGTGTTTACTGAGCAGTTGAGAGGTCTTCCTATAATGGTTTATCTTGGCAGTGAGGTTGCTCTCAAGCACCATCTGGTCCTGCCAGCTCTTGAAGTCAGCATACCTCGTTGGCAGTACTTGATAGTAGACCTTTCACAATCATTCTTGCAGCACTTTCTGGGAATAACTTCTCAATGCTGCAATTCCTTTTCCTATGCTACAATAATGAGGACAATTGGCCTTTTAAACTTGATGTCTTCAACACAGTGAGTGCATCTGTTCTTCACAGTCTGGAGGTTTCCATTATCAAAATGGGCCAAGCATTAGACCATGTTGCCCTTCCTTGGTCTCGGCTCATCTCCATTGTGTCTTTTCCTGTGTGAACCGCAGATGGTTTAAAAAACTTGTATACCTGCACAGAATTAGAGCATCTTGATATTAAAGCCAATAGTCTCAATATACATACACTCATTCATGGTAATATTCTACTTCCAAACCTTTGCCACCTCACCATCAATGAGGGTAAAAGTGCCTCTGGTTATAGCAAAGAGTTTTTCTCTACATTAGTAGTCCCTGCTTTGTACAACCTTACCTTCAAAATAACAACAAAATGGTTCTCCATTTTCCAACATTGCTCCTGCTGCTAGGGAACTTGACAAAGCTAGAGATAGATTGCAAAATAAACTCGCATAACGAGAATACTCAGCATCTTTTAGACTTTTTTATACTTACAAACCATATCAAATGGTTATGGTCTTAATCTTGAGTTTTGTCACGGTCTCAATCTTTCCAAATATGCAGATAGCACCGCCTCCAGACTACCATGTTTACAATTCTTGGATATTGACAAATGCCAATGTAGTTGTTACCTTGGCAAGAATCTGGATCCATTTATTAATATAATATGCTCTTAATTTTCAAATAAGACCACAGAAGAGATGGACTCTGTTTGCAATATTAATGGAAATTCATAGCTTATAATTGGAGCGGGCTCCAGTTCAAACAATGTTCTGGAAACAGTCTGGCTTCCACATTGAATGTACTTTGGGCTGAAAAATAGGTAACAGGAAACTTCCCCAATGTCACCTTGCTGGGAGAAGTATAGTTTTTTGTTCACTTACAGTATGCTGCAGAATCATGTTTGCTGTTCTCCAAGTATGCAGGTAAAGCTGACATTGTAACCTTTCTTACCTACAATATAATTCAAATGTTTGCTAATATTCAAGCATATAGAACATCAGTAACACCACTGTACTATTCTGCCCTTTTGCGCCACCAAATTGAATACTTCTACATTCAGCCCCAATAAGGAAGCGACATAGACTGAAACAAGTGCCGCACTCGGCATTTTCTCCATCTCTAACATAGTCTAATATAGCAATAATTACATCAATGTTTATAAACAATATCTTGGAGAAAGAGCTTACCCAGGCTGCAGTGAATCAAGTGTATCATATCAACCTCTGCTAAGGAGAAAAACAACATTTACAGCAATGGACTTCAACAGATCATCCAGTGTTGTGTTATGGGTAAAGCTAAACAAAGAGCAAAGATGTTAACCCAAAACACAAGATTAAGCAAATACACTTATGTCCGTTGCGCTTTTCAATTTGCCGCGAACAAACATGCGTTGCCCAGGTCTCGCTAACAGCCAGCATCAGTAGTTTAATGTAACAGCCTATTCCCCTTAAATTGCGGTTAGATGAAGAAGGTAAAGGTTGAAGGAAAACATACTGAATCCAGGCAGCACAAGGACAGTAGTGAGCCTGCCAGCGACAATGTTTGTCATGGGTATTAAGTCCATCAGACTATGTTGCCATGACTGAACACTGCCCTTTAGGGAATTTCATCTATTAAGCCTGGTGCAGACTCAACTTGTATGCCCATATAAGAGTGAAGGTTAAGGATCCTGCAGTATCAAGTTAGAAGAAAATACAAAAAGACATGTCAGGACAATAACCATGCTTTATTTGGCTTGTTGCTGTTTGCACCAACTTGACAGTTCTAATAAATTAAATAATTACTGTGTTAATTTATAGGTTACTATAAATATTGTTTAAGCCTGCATTGCGCGCACTTCACAATATTGCATTTTAAAACAGCTTAAGGTGTGTTCCCGGCACAAATCTGTTTGATTGATCTCTGTTGTTTACTCTAGGCGGTAAAGAGGGCATAGGGCACTGACCTATGATATCCTTGATGTTGTAACAGCAATGAACCATCTTTGATGTTGTTCACAGCCAACTAAAGGTGCTGCCTAACCACACCGTTGCATGAGCATGCATTGAACCGTTCTCTGTTGCTAGATCCACAAGGTACAGACTGGGAAGTACAGCAGCTTCCAACACTTGGCTATTGTTTCCTGTGTGTAAGTAGAGTGAGCTGTAGGGGAGATTTGCCCTGGCGCAAAAGACAAGGAGTATAGACAGCTGCAAAGTAGTAACAGCACTGTTGAAAACAATCTATGCTGGTCATTCACTGTCAAAAAAGGGTGCCTGTCTGTGCTATTGCACAGAGATGAAGGTACCAATAAGAGATAGGCACACCTTTTTTGCCTCGCCGTTGTTGTAGGCGGCAACATGTCAGTGATCTTGAGTATAGGAAGCAAAATTAAAAGCCTCCAACTTCATCCAGAATGGAATACACACATTGCAAACTGGTCACTGAACACTTTGGAAGAGAGTTGGCATTAGGGGCATCATTGCCTAAAAGATTTAAATGTGGTAAGTGTATAAATACTTGCCGTTGTATAGATATATGTAACTTAAGCAAGTCACTAATCACCGCATTCCAACATTACCCTTGATGTCAGCATAAGAAAAAACTTCAGCAGCTTGGCATGTACACCTGACGCGGAAGCCACATTGTTTTCAGACACCTAGCAGAACCATTTAAATCCAATTTAGAGCCCGTTCTAGCCTCAGTCATGACAGCTTTGTGGTCATTGCCATCCACACCAGCATTACAATGAGCGGTAGTCTTAACTGTCTCCTCCCCATCATGCCTTCCATCCATGGCTGCCAATTGGGAAACTAACATCTCAAAGAACGAGATGATATGACTGCTTAGGGAAGGAGCAAAACCGCAGTTGCCAATGTCTAGGGACTGCAGACAAGGCAACCTAAGAGGCGACCTGTCCGCAAGTCTATTGAGGTTGCAACCATTAACAAACACAGGAGTTATGGAAGCATCAGAAATGCACAACAATTCGATGTAGTGTTATGAACCGCCATATTTTCACATTTTCACATTCTTTCATATCTTATTGGGGCTTGTCTTATCAACCAACGAACTGTTTCATCATCTGTTTCGTCACCAATCATACTCCTTTTCATTACCAAAGCCATACTCATGTTGGATGCACACCAAACACATGAATGACATTATACATGCCAATACCTTATGGACTTCCTATTGTATACACACCACCAACACTCGTAGCACACATGGTTGTTTCAGTATTATTACTTGCATGCAGTTACCACTCATATTTAATGGTTTCACGGACTAGTAGCATACAACACTGGGTTAAGGGTGTGGAGCATCCCTAGCGGAAACATGTATGGACAAGGAGTCCTAAACACAGACTTACTAGTATATAAGCAGTAATGTAGTATCATGGTACTTCAGTTCCAATCTTGTTTATACACCTGGCCTAGCCTAGTTCTACGAACACGAACACTTTCTGCCTTAGTTCTTGCTGTGGTATCTGGTTTAGTCTTGTGGCTATAGTCAGTCGCTAACAGAAGATCAGAACTACCTTTGACCACCTACCACACATCCCTGATCGTTAATCAGCACTTCGCTGTTTGATCATCACACTTTCCCCTATTCCCTTTCCCTGTTTACAGATTGACGGATTCCTAATTCCAGTGCACGTCCGCATACATGTGTATTGGTCCCAGTAGCGCCGGCTAACAGTTAGAGATAACTGCCTTGGGTGCTGGAAGTAGCCGCTCTCACAAGAACGAACTTTTGGCAGTTGCACTTCAGTGGGCGCTGTTTACGGGTCAACCCCCGTTCCCAGGAAAACTTCGGCTTACCTCACACCAGAGGGACATCGGCTGGGCAATTGCAAACTTGTGACAAGCTCTTGGGCTCCGTAGATACGTAGTCAGTAGTCAGTAAAATAGCATAGACAGTTACGATACCTACCTACTTTACTTACCTTACGATACACACCATCATTCCCCACCCTACCAAGTCCTGGATTCTATTTTAGAACAAGGTGATTCCTCCTTATTCATCCAAACCTCTATTCCCTCATCTGTTTCATTCAAATCTGCATCACCCATATCCCCACTTTCACCCTTTCACTCTCCGATCTCATCACCCCGATTCATCATGTCCAACGAAGCACCTGAGTCCGGTCATCATGTCGATGCCAAACCCAAAGGCTGGTCCGGTCCCTTGTCAATAAGCCTTACAACTATGACGGGGACAAGACCAAGTACAAGAGCTGGTGGCAATCAATGTTCACATACATCCGTGACAAGAAGAACACCCTCACATCTGACTCCAAAAGGATTGATGTTGTTCTCTCCTACATCCGAGGAGATCACATTGATGCATGGGTCCAGAACTACTCGGATCAGAACTTCGACGAGGAAGAAGAGGAATGGACAGTCTCCTGGGCGCAGTTCAAGGAGCACTTGAAGGAGAGATTTGTAGACTCCAATCTTGCGCAAGACATGCAAGACCAGATCAAGCAGTTGCGCTAGGGGCAAGACACCGCTCAAGATTTTTTCCAGAAGTTTGACACATATGTTGTGCGTCTTCTCAAGACCAATGTCAACGAGAAGATTATTGATCAGATCTATGGCAGCCAAGATGTGTTGCCAGAAGAATACAATGATTGGAAGAAACAGATCATCCAGATCAATCAGTTGTGGAGAAGGCGGATGGCAAGCAAGAGGCCCGGCATGCAGTCCCGGCCCCAGGCTCCGCAGGCGGCTACATTAAGAGCCAATCCTACGAACCCCCCCCCCCCCCCCCCCCCCCCCCCCCGACGCCCATCACACAACGAGATGTCATCGGTGTTACCTATGGAGGAGCCGGCAGGCCAATGGATATCGACAACACACGTCAAAGGGGACTTTGCTTCAGCTGTGGCAAACACGGCCATGTCAGCAGGTTCTGGCCGAAGAAGGGTCGACCCCAGCAGATTTGGGGTCTATAGACCAAAATGAATGATGAGGAGAAGAAGAAGTTGGCCGAAGAGTTGGGTTTTGCGAAGCTCCCGCAGTAGACGCAGTCCTGCCGGAGCAGTTATCAAGGGAAGAGTCGTCAGATGCAGAATCTATTTTTAGTACAGGTACTGAAACATCTAAAATATCATTAACAACTTTACCAACAAAACCTGTGAAAGAAAGATTTAAGCCAAATACGCCCGAGTGGATCGCAATGAAGATTGGTGATCACGCCAAAAAAAAAGTTGGCCGTCACCAATCTTGGCAAAACAAGTATCTTTTTGGGGCTAGATTGGCTATAATATTACAACCCCACAATCAACTGGACGGAATCCACATTGACTTTTGATCAATGCCCAGACCATTGCGGCTATCTACCTGAGTATGACTCACCAGAAAATGAAGGAGAAGATGTAGAAGAGAAGCTGAAAGAGGGAGAGCGGTTGTTCTGGATGAACTGGGACAACTATCGCAAAAGCGGTGAAAAGCTGAGATCACAACAGCCTTCATTCGCCGCTGCACCTTACATTGAGGAATTTTCCAATGTATTCAGCAAGGCGGACTTTAACAAGCTACCGGAGCGAAGACCCTGGGATCATGTAATAGAACTTACGCCTGATTCTAAACCAATTGACTGCAAGGTCTATCCCCTTAGTCCATTTAAGCAGAAGGCGTTAGACGAGTTTTTGGAGGAAAACATATGGACAGGACATATACGGCCATCAATTTCACCTATGGCGTTGCCATTCTTCTTTGTTTGGAAGAAGGACAGAAGCCTTTGGCCAGTACAGGATTATCAGAAGCTGAACGACATAACAATCAAGAACCAATATCCCTTGCCATTGATCCAGGAGCTTATCAACAAGTTAAAGGGAGCAACATGGTTTACAAAGATGGATGTCCGATGGGGTTACAACAACATCCAAATCAAAGAAGGTGACGAATGAAAGGCAGCGTTTTGAACAAACTGAGGCCTGTTTGAGCCCTCAGTCATGTTCTTTGGACTTACAAACTCGCCGGCCACCTTCCAATTGTTCATGAATCACATTCTGAAGGAGTTGATTGACGAAGGACATGTTATAGTATACTTAGACGATATACTTATCTTTACGAACATGTTGGAAGAACATAGGCACATCATACAATGAGTACTAGAAATATTACGAGTAAATAGGTTGTATTTAAAGCCCGAGAAATGTAGTTTTGAAGCATACAAAGTAGACTACTTAGGGGTGATTGTTGGAGGAGGAGAAGTGAAGATGGATCCGGCAAAAGTGGCCGTAGTGAAGGAATGGAGGGAGCCAACAAAGAAGAAGGAAGTACAGTTGTTCCTGGGCTTCTGCAACTTCTACCAATGTTTCATTCGGGGATTTGCAGGAGTAGCAAAGCCGTTGACATTGCTAACCGGAAAGGGTGAATGGGTTTGGGGAGAGGAACAGCATGAGGCGTTTGAGGAGTTGAAAGAGGTAGGAGCAGGTCTAGCTCAATATAGTGCAGGGGAATACCAAATAGTGTAGAGACAAAGTTGACAAACTGAGGAATTTACCTAGAAAGGCCATGTATATATATAAAGAGTCTGTGGCTGTGTAAATAATAGAATGGCTCAAAGTTGAACAAGAGGCAGTGTAAATTGTGTTATGGGGTGGTGGACAGGTGACAAGCTATGCTGATGGGCTATACCTGGATCAGCCCTGGGCTAAGGCAGTGTGGACCGGACCCGGAGCATGTGATACTGTAGTGTTTCGACCGCAAATTCACATAACGGGTCACGGGGGTCTTTGAAGTGAAGCTATATATACATCATAACGGGTCACGGACCACTTTGGTCAGGCACGAGCCTCCAAATAAGGAAATTTCAGGTCCCGCTATAAGCGGAACTGGCCAAAAAAGGCAATTTAAGGGTCTGTGAAGCTGTTCGCTGTAACTTCAGACCATAATGGGTCACAGGCTGTGAAGTTACGGTTGAAACGCTACAGTATGTGATGATGGAAAAGTGTGGTGTTGACACAATGATGAAATGGACCAAGGTGGGGGCAAAGGAATAGAGGTGATTAATGACAATGCCAGCTCGTCCATTGACATCTCAAAAACATGTCCAGCAGCCATCATTGCTGACGAGCACACAACATAGTCTATTACAGTGGCTATAGAGTCCCCTTTGAAGAATGTACACCGCTCTGAGGAAGGGGCAAAACAAGAGGTCCCATTAAGATACTCCATATAACAATTATGCAGTAGAACAGTCAACCATCTACTACACTTGGTTATAATCATGTTGCTTCATATCTGTGGCGGGTCCACAGGCCGTGCAACCATATCTGCAGTGTGGGTGTTTGGATTGCCAGCTAGGATGACATGGAGTTTTATCATCATCATTAATTACTCAGCACGGACCTATGTAGTTTGCCAGACGCTAGGCTACAATACAAATGTACTGTACTCTTTTCTAACTACCCTTTATCTAACCACAAGCCAATCTCCTGGTAAGACAGTAAAACTGCCTCCCAGGGTAGAGCTTAAAAGCTTAGCAAAACAAAAGACCAGGATCATGACTTCTCCGGCATAAATTCTGTCTCGGTATACATGGTATGTCTCCTCATGTCCATGGAGCTGAACTGATGTGTGCTTGTTTCTGTAAGTATATAATCTTGCTTATAGCTGGTATTGGTGGTTGTTGCAGCAAGCAAAACTGAATTTCTGTTTTTTGATTTGAACATGCCTGAAACGGCATAGTCCACTCGGAGTTCAAAAGTTCACTGTGTCAAGAGCGGCGATGCATTGTCCAAACCTTAAAAATTGTATGGCGGGGCGGCGGCTTAGGTGCTCAACAGCCAGTTGCATGCTCTGCAAAGCTTTCTTTACAAGATAGGCAAGAAGGCATACAATCTCCTTATTAGATATGTCGACCATAAATATTACAGCCACAAATTTGGCTAGGCTCAATGAGCTCAATGAAGAGAAGGATGTTCAACAATAAGACTGTTTTTGACAGACAAGCCACTATATGCATCATGTAGACACTGTGGTACTTTCCGCTGTGTGTTTGGTTTAGGTGTGCCGCTAGACAACTTTTTTTTTAAAATAGTGGTAGTTTCATCATTATTATAAAGCATAAAAGCAAGAAGAAGACATTTCATTGCACCAAAGAAAACTCTTTAGAAGATAGGTAGCATCACAGACATTGCCTAAAACATTTAATGCAGTAAATACCTTCAGGCAATGTTTGTGATGCTACCTATCTTCCAAAGAGTTTTCTTCGGCGCAATGAAATGTCTTCTTCTCGCTTTTATACTTTACATCCAGTCTTGCCCTCAATGTCAGCTCAAGAAAGATCTCCTGCCGCTCGGTCCTTGTCTGCACATACAACTCACACAGAAGCTGTATTGTTTTCAGACATCTGGAAGGATAATTTGAATCCAATTCCAATCCAATCTCAGTCATGGCTGCATTGCCATCCCTACCAGCATTACAGGAAGCGGTAGCCTCCTCCCTCCCTTTTATGCCTGGCAGTCATATGAACAAATTGTGTTGACATCACTGGCACTGCTTAGAGGGAACGCAAAACTGCAGTTGCCAATGTTTAACAACTGCCGACAAGGCAACCTGAGAGGCGACCCATCCACAAGCTTATCAAGATTGAGACTATCAACAAACACAATAATTATCTCAGTATCAAAAAGCCACAATGATTCAATGTGGTGGGTAACAGTTAGGAAGTCCAACAGCTCTCGGGTGTTCTCGTCATGCAAATTCATCTCACAAGCAATGTCCAACTTTATCAAATTTCTGCATGAGAGGAGGGGCAACATGAAGCATCAATGTGTCGTGATAGTCGAGGGTAAGTTTCGACAGAGCAGGAATTGCTAATGCACCAATAAACTCTTTGCTACAACTGGCGGCATCTTTGTCCTCAGTAATGCTTAGACAGCGAAGCTTCGGAAGCGAAATGACATCCTGCATGGAATGGTGAGTTTCAGAACGGGCCAAGACATTAAGCTCTGTCAACTCCGTCATGGTACACAAATAACTCAAAGCATCCACGTCAAAGGCAGGAAATTGCATGACAGAGGTAAGTTGAGACCAAGGAAGCGAGACATATTCAAAGATGCGCCACAATTCACTGAGCAGTACTTCAAACGTTTGAAGGAGAGGTAATCAAGACACATCAAGGAGAAACCACGCGGATGCAAGCCTGTACGTAGTATCCACTCTATTTCTGAACCAACGGAGACATGGTCCAGGACTCATCCTTGGAATAATCTATTTGGGAACCCCGGTTCGTCATGTTTGTGACATGAACCCTCCGGCCCGATTCCCCGACCCAAGTCCTCTTCAAACCGCGGTAGGGCACTATAGCCTCATTCCCATCTTTAAAGCATCCATCTGTGGCAGCTGTCAACAGAGGAATATGTGGTGCTGTTTAGTAGATCATGTTATCATGTGTTATGATGTCTAAATTCATTTGTTGGCTCAGCATATATGTTTTGCAATGAAAGGGGGCCCAATTCTGCCGGGAGAGCACCCGTTTACGCCACATCATTTCTTAGGGTTCATGTCACAAACGTGACGAACCGGGGTTCCCAAATAGATTATTCCCTCATCCTCTTAAATACTTTTGACTACTGTTACACCCAATCCTTTTTCTGGATGTTCTTAGACTTCATGTAATTGAACCGACCTGGACGCGTTAATGCTGGACGCGCCTTGGACCAGTGGCGCGCGACAAGACTTCTCTCTTCATTCGCAGTCTGAGCGTACTACTATGACGCGGTCCTCCACGAAATGGAATCCGTCAACTTCAAGTTCGCGCACGCCACCCTTGAGAAAGGCTTTCCATCCACCTTCTCCTTGCATTCCAAACCCTCGTTCAATTATAGAATATCAGTAACACCACGCCTCGACGAAATCACACCGACAACTTTACTCTCAAACTCCAACAACGTTCCACCCCTCGTCGCCACCAAATCGTACTCCTCCACATCCAGCCCCAACAAAGAAGCGACATTAACGGAAGCGAGCGCCAACGTATCCGCGCCCGACAGTTCCCCGTCCATCTCCAACGCAGCCTAATGAACATTAGTTTCCACCAACGATACCTCGGAGAGGGAGCTTACCCAGGAAGCATCAAATCGGGCGTTTCGTGCAAAGCTTTGCGAAGGACCTCGAGGGAGGGGATCGATCCCAATCGCGACCGACACGTTATGCTTGAGCAGAACACCGAGTGTCGTGTCTTCAGTAAGAGGAGGTCCTGCAAGTCTAAATGAGGAACGCAGATGTGAGCCTACAGTACGAGAGCGAGCAACCATACTTACATGCGTCGCGCTTGCCAATCCGTCGGGAAGGGGCGCGAGTTGCCTACGATCACGCCGACGCCAGCAACAGCAATTTCCGCAGCAATTAGGTGACTTTCAGCTGCCCCGACAAAAGTCATCTTGATGGTAGTTCCAGTACGCGCCTCAATCTCGGCTTTCAGAGCAAGCATTGACGCCATGATATCCGCGTTGTGCACGTATAACACCAACGGCATTTCACCCTATGAGATATTGAATATCTGGAGTAAAAAGTAGAAACCCAGCCACTGACCTCCACGATACGCTTGAACTGTTCCCCGATATCGCCGTGTGACGCGCCAGACAAAAGTCGCCTCAGCGTCCCTATCATAGTACTGATACTATGGGAAGCCGACATCGACAACGTCACGTGCAAACCCGATACATCCTTGATCATCGCGCCACGCTCCAGCTTATGTTTCGCGCCCGTTGAGAACGCTGTAGCTAGGCCAGAGAAGAACCCATGCGTCTCGGAGGAGATCTGTGGGGAGACCACTGCAGACGTGACACCGGATCGATAGGCCAACCTTTAGAGTGTGAGTACAGTGACATTTCGAAATTGAGAAGAGCGGACGTACAGCATATCGCGGGATTGAAATTTGAGTCCATCAACAGCACGTATGACCGTTTCTTCACCGACGATTGACGGCACTTCTCCAGCCAAAAGGTCGAAACCAACGCCATCCGTCGTACTGGCTTCAAATTGAAGATCGTTGAGACCAATATCCGTCCCGACACTGACAAGACCCGGACTGCCAAAGAGTATTAGCTATGGCCCCCTCACCAAAAAAACCACTGACGCAATCGAGCCACCCTCTAAATCAATCCTCGTTGCACCCGCAAATGCCTTTGTCTCTAAGCAGATGTACTGCGGCCCATAACACACCATCCTCCCATTCTCGACACGTACCACACCATGATCAAGACCATCTCGTGCAAGATACGCCTCTACTACTTTTCCCGCACGCTGCACATATACGCTTTTTACGTTCTCGAACACCACCGCTCCCGAGATGGTGGCTTTGGGGTCCAGCGGCTGTGTACCGTCGTACTCGATCGCCTCTTGTGCTTCCGTATCGAAACTGGGTGTGAGCGGGACCTTCTGAGAAGAAAAGGGTTTTGTTTTCAGGTAAGGTTTCTCCAGTTGAGGGATGCCATCGATAAACACTTGCTTCGGGGCTGCTCCAAGGGCTAGTGGATGACTATCCCAGACGACGACGTCTAGGCAGTGGGATTAGACTCATATTACAGGGGAAAACCTGTTGATCTTACCAGCATCGTGTCCTATGAAGTCGATTAGACTTCATGTATGTATCATTAGCATTTTCCTAACCTTTCACAAGAGAGCCAACCCGATGAGCCATTCCCATTATCCTCGCCGGCGTCGTTATCACGCTAGAAAGAGCGATATGTGCAGGAAGACCGTAGTAATGCGCTTGCTGCGCCTCATGTAGAAGGTATCTTGAGTTGACCAGGGGGTGATCGGTCTGTCGTTTAATACCTTAGAAAGAGTAGGCATTCTGAAGCGAATTCAAGCATACCTTCATGACGACGTCAATGCCTGCATCTGCTAGTATACGAGGTGCATACTCAGAGTGGCGATAGCTCTCCCGCTTGTATCGACCGATTATAGCGAATATGGCTGAGGCGGGGGTAGTTCCTAGAGAGCAACCTGTTGATAAGCCTGGAGATAGAATAAAGCCACATACCATACGCCTTTTTGAGCGCTTCAGGAATAAGATAACTTTCATGGGCGTGATGGAAAGCGGCGATGGAAAACTTGAATTCATTTGTTAGCTGTAAGACACATCAGAGGCATAGAAGACAACGTTAAGAGTATGGCGTACGCGAACCATGCCATCGATATCGACTGCCTCGTAACAGTGATTGTGTACCTGTGGTAATATTAACTCACGCTCTGAACATATAAACCAAGGCTACCTTTACGCGTCCGCGAAGTACGTCGACCAATGCCTCCCACGCGAGGTCGTCAGGGAATTCACCGAGACCGGTCCACTGGCCAGCTAGCGCTTTGTCACAATATACATCTTGTTTCTCTTTGAGAATCCGAGCAGTGTTATACCTGGAGGGAGGTTAGTCAAAATAGGGTGATACAATAGGACCATACGCCGTTCGGAAGTCCCATACGGTGTCCATGCGAGTGCCGCCATAGACTCTAGCTGTACAAGAGACTCAGAAGTTGTTGTGCAAGAAAAACATCCTTACAAACCAGGATTTTCACCACAAGCGTGCCTACGCCCGGTTAGTTGTATATAGCGATGATAACGGAAACACGCACTTCATCTGCCGCCATCTAGGAGGGTCATATTCAGAGCCATTCAAATGGAACGGCGGTTCGAGGAGCATTGAAGATGATGACTTTTCTGCTGTGGGTCGAGGTTTAATGACGAAAGCTTGTCCGCCTTGTATTGCCGTCAGGTATATAAGACGAACAAGACCGAAAAGAGGCATACCGATAGCATTCGCTGAGCCAGGCAGCACAAGGGCGGTCGTAAGCCCGCCAGCGATAGCAAGCCGATAAGATTCATCGTGAGTGTTAAGTGCGTCTAGACTACGCAACCATGGCTGAACGCTGGCCTTGAGAGAATTTACGTCTATCGCGCCCGTAAGGCCTGGTGAAGCTCCGACTCCCATGTGAGAGTGCAGGTCGACAATGCTGCTGTTGGCTTAGGAAGGTAGATGGAAATGGTACGAAAAGACACACCCAGGTGATACCCAGGCTCCCTCTACGTCAACGACGTTCAGCTCGTCGCCATATGCCCCAGCGTCGACGCTTCCGACGGCCTTGATGATTCCTCCGTCGATTAATAGGTCACCTTGGACAACTTCCAATCCTGCATCTCGCCCAGTCCACAATGTCGCGTTTTTTAACAGGGTAGGGCGCGTCCCCGGCACAAATCTATCAGACTGCTCTCTGGCGCTGAATCCAGGAGGTGGGGAGGGTATCGAGTGCAATTTCTGGCACTTGGATATGGTTTCCTCGGCATGTAAAGGTAGTAGTGGTACGGCTGGGTCGTCCTGAGAAATGCGGTAAAATGTCAAGATAGACAGACAGCCGCAGAGCAATAGCAGCGCTGTACATCGCCGAAGACGGTCCATGGTCGTTGTCTCCAGTCAACCGATAGCGGTGCCTGTTCGCGCCATCGCACGGTCATATGCAGGGTGCCACCACCGATAAGAGATAGGCAGCCGGCTCGTCGTTGCCGTCGTCGTTGTCGGCGGGGACGTTTTGGTGCTCATGAAAGAAAGAGGCAGACCGAGTACCCAAAGCTGCCATTCTAACGGAGGGCCGGGCCGACGTTCCGCATCTTGAGCTGCCACTTTCTTCGCGCCACTTGCGTCTCCATCTATAGAACGCGAGCTCATTACGCGTCTTTATTCTGCAGTCTTTGTCATCTTTCTCTCTAGGACGTTGACTTCCTATTATACGCATAAGAGGTAACAACGCCCAATTTTGCCGAACGCAGGCTAACATCCAATCTAGAGCCCAAAATGCCAGATATCCCATGCCCAACGTGACGTTCCTCTCTCTCCATCCCAAGAATCCCCTTCAGAAGCGGACCACCCGTGTCGCCGAGCTCCTTCGCCAGAATCACCCACCTCTGGACGTAGAGCTCGCTGACTTCCGCCTCGTCGTCGATAAATCCCCTGAAATACTTCAGGACCTGGACGAAAAGATTGCGCAGGCAAGGGAAACATTAGACTATCTTCTCCAAGCGCGCAAGCAGGCAGAATCGCATCTCGCTGACGCGAATTGCCTTCTCCATCCCATCCGCCGTCTCCCAAACGAGATTATTTCGGAAATCTTCTTTCATTGTGTGCCAAATTGGCATACACGTCTCTCATTCTCCTCGGAGTTTACGCTTGATCCCCGTACGGCGCCTTGGACGCTGACCACCGTGACTCGTCGATGGCGAGATATCGCACTGTCATTGCCACAGCTGTGGACGTACATCCGGTTTGATCTCGCAGAGTATAGCAAGTACCTAACTCGCCAAACTGTGTACAGGACAACACTCTTCATTGAACGCTCTAAAGGCTATCCCTTATGCGTATATATCACCAGCTCTAACGCAGACCTCACAGCCATTCCGGCATTTGCAACTCTAGAAGTCTCGATACCGCGTTGGAAGGTCCTTTCCATCGCACTACCCATTGTCAGCCTTCTCCCAAGGAAACATATTCTCCAGCCTCAAACAACTCATTATTTTCTCCGCCCAGCCAAATTTAAACGCCAATTTGGATATATTCGAGGCCATGAAAGTGCCTTCCCTTCGCGTGCTCGAGACACGGAGCAGTGTTCGATGGCGCGTGTTCCATCAGGTCTCCCTTCCATGGTCTCAACTGACCACTTTCCGTGATTTCTCCGCATTCGACCAAGACGGGCTCGACTTCCTCCAGCAGTCCACAAACCTGACGGACCTCGGCGTTACCTTGGGGAGGCCTGTAGGTCATTCGGTGGCGCTGTCGTCCGCCTCCCGAATGTTTTTCGATTCGAGATTACGGAAGATGCAGGTGCTGCACCTAGGTCCTTGGAGGAGGTCTTCAAAACTCTTGAATTACCGTCCCTATCCGAGCTTTCTCTTTCTTTCTCTCTCAAAGACGGAGTAAACTTCTTCCCCGATTTATTCGTGGGTGGGTGCAAAAGATTGGTCAAATTACATATCAATTTGGGCCTGGCGCTAAATGCAGACAATTCTTCCAATCTGCTACGATTTCTGTCGTGCACTCCGTGCGTTCAGGACCTCTGTCTTGATGACAGGCTGTCCGTCGAGTTCATTGTGGGACTGACACTCACTTCCGTCTCCAAAAGGCTTCCACACCTTCGCATATTTGACTTCGGTGCCTGTTATCGGACTGTCGACCTAATCGATGACACTCCTGTGATTTACGACATGCTACAATCCAGATACACGCAGCTCGAGGAGGGCGACAAACCAGAGGACACGCAATTCGGCAGTATGGTGGACGTGACGATGGACTCACGCTCCTCGACGTCTCACGTGGAACAGCCTGGTCTTTGCTTGGAGCGAGTACGTGTTCCCCGATGGTTGTTCTTCAAAGAGGATCAACGATGGAAGGACATCTGTGGCGCAATCAAGGTAGAATGCGGTATCGTCATGAAGGATGCCAAGTAAATTGCCTCGTGGATGAGTGAATCGAGGTAGTTAATCCTGGACCATGAACAGACATTTGTTACCATACAATTCTCTCCATTCATTCTTACATGTCCGTATACTACATGAAGGACACTACAGTGTGCAAGACTTTGATCACTCGATACTAAACAGTTACTCGTGTCATCGATACATGTTTCGGCAACGCTCGTTCGTACCATTCTTACTCATCAGCGACTACAATTACACTTTTCGCCAAATTCTCGCCCATCTGGATCCTCCTAATTGCCTCACCGGCACCTTCCAGTCCTTTGGTGATCTCCTCCTTGTACTTGATCTCGCCGCTCGCCAACTTCTGCGGGACAACACGGTAAAACTCATCGGTCCACTTTGGTGCAAGGAACCATTCGAGGAAGCCGTTGATGGAAAGGCTGCGAGCGAAGATTTGCCAGAGGTTCTAAGGCGGAGATCAGTTCAAGTAATATGGTCGAAGGCGCGTAAGACAGACCTTGTACGTCTGGCCTCTCGCATCGTTGTAGGACGAAATCATGCCACAGACGATGATGCGACCAAAGTCCTTCATCGACTCGATCGCGGCATCGAGGGTAGAGCCGCCGACATTGTCCCAGTACCTGATCATAGCGATTAGATTTACGGAAGGCGCGAGCAGTAATAGCGACATACACATCCAGAGGGCCCTCTTTCTTCAACACCTCCAACGTATCCGTGGTCTTATAGTTGAACGCGACGTCCGCTCCGATTTCTTTCATGAACTGGACCTTTGCGTCCGAGCCTGCAGAGCCGATGACCTTCAAGCCATCAAGTTTGGCTAATTGTATGACCATTCTAGATGAAGCGCGTCAAGACCTTGATGAGTGGGAAAGTAAAGAACAACGAACGAGCCAACGGCACCAGCCCCAGTACTGACGAAGATAGTGTCTCCTTTCTTCGCTTTGGCGAATTCCTTGTACGCGAAATACGCAGTACGTCCAGGCATACCCGCCGCGCCGACGTAGACCGACCAAGGAAGCGAGGGTTCGGTTTTCGTTAGGACTTGCACTTTCGAAAAGTCGTTGATGACGAAGTATTCTTGAAACTCTGGGAGAGATAAATCAGAAGAAGATTGCGTTAGCATAACGGGCGTACTAATCATGCCGGTAATATGATCACCGACTTTGATGTTCGGGTTTTCAGAGCGCAGGACCCGCGCTACTCCGTAGTTGTATAACCTGTTAATATGTTAGTGGGAGTCGCTTGCTACGTCCATCGATGAACGTACGGTTGTCCAATTAGAAACGCGGGCTATCATGATGTGTGAGAATGGCATGAAAATGAAAGATGAAAAGCCAAACGTACAGAGTAAGATTCGATACTAGCATCGCGCATCTTCCCTCGCAGGTAAGGATCGACGGAAACGACAAGTGTCTTCACCAAGATACCACCATTGAGCGGTACGTTCTCGAGCTCAATAGTCTGACTCGCGTCGTAAACTGTCGTCTGACCAGGGACCGGGAAACCTGTCAAAATCGTGTCAGTTCAGCCTTCGAAGTTGGACGAAAGCATACCGGTTGGGATCTCGTTGAAAATGACAGAAGAGTTCTGGATGGGCGCCATGATAATGTAGTGCTATGTCATCCCAGAAAGCCACACCGTGCCGCCTTTATAGTAGCAGACGCAAGAACATCCGGGTAACAGACATCCGATCAACATCGCTGGTGACTGTTGCGGTGACGTTTTTCCAACACGAGTGCCGAAGAAAATAACTTGATGACGAATGGCTTATTCTCACGCTGAGTGAGCGGTGAATAAGGACTTGGGCGATGAATAACGTGCCGTTGCACTCACTTTGTCCCGAAGCGATTTGATACTAGGTTACAGTAGCCGGCATGTCGTCCGACGAACAGAATGACCAAGCGATTACTGTTGCTCCATGGTGACTACAGACTGTAGATCGTAATGGATGGGCCTGCGTTCCCGAGCTTCGTCAACGAGGGAAGGTAGCTCGAATAGTTCTAAGGCTGTGCTCCCAGGCACCGCCAACCACAGAGGACTTTAGTATGATGAGTCTTCTTATGTGTCCGTTAGACCTGGTGCAGATACCGATGCTGTCCGAGATGTTCTGGATAAGTTGGTACTCTTCAAGAGCCGTGTTCGCCATAATTGGTCATTTTTTCCAGGAGCACGTGAGCGTTCCTCTCTTCTCACAATGACTCTGAGCTAGTCGGTGCCAAACAATGTTTACTGTCGCGTAGAACAGTGATAATACATCATTTCGCTAATAAATGACCGTGAAGGTATAGAAGTAACACAACAAATTACGGGTCCGCAACGACTACGTACTGCAAGAGAAGACGCCACAGACTCTTCCACTGCGGGAGCACTACGGGCTGTATCTTTCGCAAGAGCCATTCCTCTGGTCGAATTTTGTTGCTTTGGCGGTGTCACACCCACGCAATCCGTTGAACTCGAGGTCGCAGACCTTGTTCTCTTCTTCAAACCGACGACAGACTATAAAGAGGCATCCGACTGCAGTCTCTTTGACCGCCGGACGTTTGTCGGCCGCACGTCAGTGGAGTCGATGAGTTCCTGGGCTGAGGAGTCAGAACGCGTTTGCCTGCCAACACCCGAGGTGATTCGTTGAGGATGACTGCCATCGCCCTCGTCCTCATCGTCGCTCTCGCCCTCGTCCTCATCGTCGCTCTCGCCCTCGTCCTCATCGTCGTTGTCGTCGCCCTGATCCTCCTCGTCGTTTTCTTCGTCCTCATAACGTCGATTATGCTTCGCCATAAACGCCTGCAATCCTTTTCGTCTCTTCAGAATACGAGGGTCATTGAGATTGCGTGGCTGGTCACTTGCGAAACCCTCGCTATCGGCGTCCTCTACCTCTACAGCAGGAAGCTTGCGTTTAGGTCTTGGACTCGGGCAAGCAACCGGGACGGAGCGATCCTTGAAGTCATCCCAGGTCCCATGTAACCAAGACAGATTAACGCGAAGGGAACTGATGATGCCGATAGATGATATCAGCCCGACGAGGGACTCGTCGTCAGCGAGGGAGTTGGGCGCATAATCAAGGTCTCCAAGTGTATAGTCGAAGGCGGACTCAATGACAAAGCAAGGGTGGATTGTAGACTTGACGCGAGGAAGGTTTGGGTATGGATGGTCATGGCGCTCCTCGCCAATGTAGATAGGCAGAGTGGAGCGCGTCTTCTCTCAAGGCCGTCTTCTTATCAGCCATGTACGCAACCGGCTCACTGCACAGACCTGCCGTGCACTTATGTGCCTCGGATCATGGAGCCGTCTTGGGTTCATTCATTCCTCGGATATTGAACGTGTTACAAACCTGCCGCAGGTTCCGGAGAAGGATGGCAATGAGGATGGCGACGTCTTGATGCCGGACGGTTACGAGCGCATTCGCAGGAGCGACGACGATGATCTCTAAATACTCTTTTATGTTACCGCTGGACATTTTACTTACTTGTCTATATGAATCGGTGTATCTACGTATGATTAGATAGTTCTAGTTACTATCGTTGGTAGTATGTTGATATATATGTGTTCAAACATGTGCGGGTACGGGGGTAGGAGGGTAACCCGACGACCCACCAAAACCCTTGGGTGAATTTTGCGGGTCACCCGCATCCGTCGTGCGGGTACGGGTAAGTGGCGGGTTTGGGTGTGGGTCTTGACAGATTCACCCGAAAACTACCCGAGCTATTCACTACGGTTCAGGGCATGGAGTCTTATCAATTCAACCTTGATTTGGGAACAATTGAAAGTACTTACTATTGTGGGCCATGCTGTAGAACTGTGCTAATGCTGTCTCACCCATCCATTAGACTGCTATGACTCAAGTAACTGAAGTGAATAATACCTCTTCAATCATGCTAACTGTTAACTCTAAAAGGACTGAACCAATAGGCCAAGGGCACTAAACGGGTTCATCAGGAAAGTCATGCCAAATATACATCAAGTATATTGCTTTCCATATGTCTTATATATACAGAACACTCTCTAACACGATCTATCAGGGAGAGGGAGGACGAGAGGCTGGAATTGCATGAGGGTTACACTAGGTTAGAGTGTCACGGCGTGAATGCGCTAGCGCAATGCGCAAGTGCGTGAGGGTTCCCGCTAAAATCTATAGGCCCGACTTCGAGGCAAGGTGGGACTGGATGATCGGTAACATCTTCCTCCGCACTCCCAAGATAAACGGTCATCGGAAGCCCTCTTGATCGTTCGTTAAAAAGCCCCACTTTATAAACGCACTGACGACCTGTAATGTGGCCTCGCTGCTTGTCGAAATCAAGCAACAGATGTGTCCAAAGTTGCGGTGAATTGATTGCAATGTTTCTTCAACGGCGGCAGATTCCACTGATAAGTCAAGGGGCTGCGCGGGGATCGAGTGTGTCAGGCGCGTGCTCATGATGAGACGTCTCTATACAATAGCTGAAGATTTTGACTAGAAGCTCATTGGGGAGGGAGCGCATTGGATGGAGGATTGCTTTTGCGTCATCAAAACGCAACTGCACATATTGGCGTACTGAGGCAAGATTCTCGAGCAGTTCTCGTGCCTGGGAGATCTTCAAGTCAAAAGCCTCAAGAGCAGCGCGTGTGGTCTCCGCAACCTCGCGAAAAGCGGAGAGCTCGACGTCAAGCGGAGGATGGTTCTGACGGAGCAATTCCTCTACGCGGTCGGTGCGAGTCTTTGGGGCTTCTATAGGTTGAAGTAACGAGAGCGCGCAGTTGGTACAGATTTTCGCGTTCGTAGTATCCGCCATGCCTGAGATTTAGTTTGCTTTCAGTACAATGTCACCACATATAAAATTGCTTTCACCTCACTTCGAAAGTTCTGAGGGTATGTGAACCACAGACTAAGGAGGATTGGATGAGTTCTGAAGCGCCGCTTGAGTAAGGGTTAAAAATCAGCAAAGACGACGTACCTGGACCGCCACTTGACGTTTTACTGAATGGTTTGATATAACACGGCGTGTCAAGAGCAAAACTCTGTATGAATTCATCGGGCAGCAAAAGATAGTTGTGGAATCCTAGTCCAAGAGAGACAAAATCTTTACTGATTCCTCCGTTCAAGAGTTCAACTCGCTCGAAAAGTACTGCGAAACAATAGTGATCGTCAAAGGCAAAGCGGAACGCCCACGTGCTATTAAACATCGGCCAAATCCGGCAAACACCTCTGGTCACTGCAGCGATGTCGATCCGGGATGTCTCTTACCCGGATGTTCTTGCGCCTGCTACTATATAGGTGGCACGGTGGTGCTTTCTGAGAAGACATAACACTACATTATAATGGCGCCCATCCAGAACTCTTCTGTCATTTTCAACGAGATCCCGACCGGTAGGCTTTAGTCTGAGTTCGATGGGCTGAACTAACACGACTTTGACAGGCTTTCCGGTGCCCGGTCAGACGACAGTTTACGACGCGAGTCAGACTATCGACCTAGAGAATGTACCGCTTAACGGTGGTAAGACACTTGTTGTTCAATCTGTCGATCCTTACCTGCCGCAGGGAAGGATCTCCTCGTGGCGAGGAGAGATGCGCGATGGTAGTATCGAACCTTACTCTGTACGTTTGTCTCTTCCTCCTTTACTTTCATGCCATTCTCATCCAGCACGATAGGCCGCGTTTCTAATCTCATGTCCATCAACCGAGCAGGCGATTACACTTAAGATACTGACAGATTATACAATTACCGGATTGCGCGGGTCTTGCGCTCTGAAATCCCGGACATCAAAGTCGGTGACCATGTTACTGGCATGATGAGTACGCCCGTTCTTTCGTAGAGCAATCTTCTTCTGATTGGTCTCTTCTACAGTCCTCGCTCCCTTAGCCGGTCTACGTTGGCGCGGCGGGTATGCCTGGACGACGGACGTACTGCATATTTCGCGAACAAGGAATTTGCCCAAGCAAAGAAAGGAGACACCATCTTCGTCAGCGCTGGTGCTGGTGCCGTTGGCTTGTACGTTGTTCTTTACTTCCCCACTGCGCTTGACTAGAATGCTCATACAACGGACGTAGCATTCAACCGCAAGACCACGGATACATTGACGTGTCAAAGAATGGGCCCTGTCCATGTGCACTTCTTTGGTACGGGTCGTGTCGTGCGTCAATCTCATCGCTTTGTCAGGTACTGGGACAACGTCGGCGGTTTTACCCTCCATGCCGCAATCGAGACTTTGGTCGCATCATCGACTGCGGTATGATCTCGTCCTACAACGATGCCAAGGGACAGACGTACAATGTCTGTCCTAAACCGTCAACCGTCGAAGTTGGACTGACTCCCGCATTAGATCCTCTGGCAAATATTCCCTCGCAGCCTCTCCATTAACGGCTTCCTCGAATGGTTTCTTGCACCAAAGTGGACTGACGAGTTTTACCGTGTTGTCCCGCAGAAGTTGGCGAGCGGCGAGATCAAGTACAAGGAGGAGATCACCAAAGGGCTGGAAGGTGCCGGTGAGGCAATTAGGAGGATCCAGATGGGCGAGAATTTGGCGAAAAGTGTAATTGTAGTCGCTGATGAGTAAGAATGGTACGAACGAGCGTTGCCGAAACATGTATCGATGACACGAATAACTGTTTAGTATTGAGTGATCAAAGTCTTGAAACAATATAGTGTCCTTCATGTAGTATACCGACATGTAAGACTGAATAATGAGGATTCGATGTAAACAAACGTCATTTCATGGTCCAACATCCGGTTCCTCGATGCACTCGTCCACGAGCCGTTTTACTCGGCATCCTGCATGACGATACCACATTGTACCTTGATTGCGCCACAAATGTTCTTCCATCGTTGATCCTCTTCGAAGAACAACCACCTGGGAACACGTACTCGCTCCATGCATGAGCTAGGGCGTTCCACGCGCGATATTGAGGAGCTCGAGCTCATCGTCACGTCCACCATACTGCCAAATTGTGTGTCCTCTGCTTTGACGCCCTCCTCAAGCTGCAAGTATCTGGATTCTATCATGTCGTAAATCACAGGAGTGTCATCGATTAGGTCGACAGTCCGATAGCAGGCACCAAAGTCAAGTATGCGAAGGTGTGGCAGCCTTTTGGAGACGGGAGTGAGTGTCAGTCCCACAATGAACTCGACAGACAATATGTCATCAAGACATAGGTCCTGAACGCACGGGGTGCACGATAGAAATTGAAGCAGATTGGAAGAATTGTCTGCGTGTCGCCCTAGGCCCAAAATAATATGTAATTTGACCAATCTTCTGCACCCACCCACAAATGAGTCGGGGAAGAAGTTTACTCTGTCCTTGAAAGGATATGAAAGAAGAAGCTCGGACAGGGATGGTAATTTAAGAACTTTGAAGACCTCTTCCAAGCACCCAGGTGCAGCATTTGAACGTTCTCTAATCCCGAATCGTATGACCTTCGGTAGGAGGGCGACAAGGCCAATGGACGGCTCACAAGCGCTCCCCAAGGTGACGTCGAGGTCCGTTAGGTTTGTAGATTGCTGGAGGAAGTCGAGCCCGTCTTGGTCGAATACGGTCAACTGGGACCATGGAAAGGAGAGATGCTGGAGCTGACGCCATGATATATTGCTCCGTGCCTCGAGCACGCGAATGGAAGGCACTTTCATGGCCTCGAATATATCCAAATTGGCGTTTAAATTTGGCTGGGCGGAGAAAATAATGAGTTGTTTGAGGCTGGAGAATATGTTTCCTTGGGAGAAGGCTGACAATATGGGTAGTGCGATGGAAAGGACCTTCCAACGCGGTATCGAGACTTCTAGAGTTGCAAATGCCGGAATGGCTGTGAGGTCTGCGTTAGAGGTGGTGATATATACGCATAAGGGATAGCCTTTAGAGCGTTCAATGAAGAGTGTTGTCCTGTACACAGTTTGGCGAGTTAGGTACTTGCTATACTCTGCGAGATCAAACCGGATGTACGTCCACAGCTGTGGCAATGACAGTGCGATATCTCGCCATCGACGAGTCACGGTGGTCAGCGTCCAAGGCGCCGTACGGGGATCAAGCGTAAACTCCGAGGAGAATGAGAGACGTGTATGCCAATTTGGCACACAATGAAAGAAGATTTCCGAAATAATCTCGTTTGGGAGACGGCGGATGGGATGGAGAAGGCAATTCGCGTCAGCGAGATGCGATTCTGCCTGCTTGCGCGCTTGGAGAAGATAGTCTAATGTTTCCCTTGCCTGCGCAATCTTTTCGTCCAGGTCCTGAAGTATTTCAGGGGATTTATCGACGACGAGGCGGAAGTCAGCGAGCTCTACGTCCAGAGGTGGGTGATTCTGGCGAAGGAGCTCGGCGACACGGGTGGTCCGCTTCTGAAGGGGATTCTTGGGATGGAGAGAGAGGAACGTCACGTTGGGCATGGGATATCTGGCATTTTGGGCTCTAGATTGGATGTTAGCCTGCGTTCGGCAAAATTGGGCGTTGTTACCTCTTATGCGTATAATAGGAAGTCAACGTCCTAGAGAGAAAGATGACAAAGACTGCAGAATAAAGACGCGTAATGAGCTCGCGTTCTATAGATGGAGACGCAAGTGGCGCGAAGAAAGTGGCAGCTCAAGATGCGGAACGTCGGCCCGGCCCTCCGTTAGAATGGCAGCTTTGGGTACTCGGTCTGCCTCTTTCTTTCATGAGCACCAAAACGTCCCCGCCGACAACGACGACGGCAACGGCAACGGCAACGACGAGCCGGCTGCCTATCTCTTATCGGTGGTGGCACCCTGCATATGACCATGCGATGGCGCGAACAGGCACCGCTATCGGTTGACTGTAGACAACGACCATGGACCGTCTTCGGCGATGTACAGCGCTGCTATTGCTCTGCGGCTGTCTGTCTATCTTGACATTTTACCGCATTTCTCAGGACGACCCAGCCGTACCACTACTACCTTTACATGCCGAGGAAACGATATTCAAGTGCCGAACATTACATTCAGTGCCCTCCCCACCGCCTGGATTCAGCGCCAGAGAGCAGTCTGATAGATTCGTGCCGGGGACGCGCCCCACGCTGTTCAAAAACGCGACATTGTGGACTGGGCGGGATGCAGGATTGGAAGTTGTCCATGGTGACCTTTTAATCGACGGAGGCATCATCAAGTCTATTGGAATCGTAGACGCTGGGGCATATGGCGATGAGCTGGACGTTGTCGATGTTGAAGGAGCCTGGGTATCACCTGGGTGTGTCTTTTCGTACCATTTCCATCTACCTTCCTAAGCCAACAGCAGCATTGTCGACCTGCACTCTCACATGGGAGTCGGAGCTTCACCAGGCCTTACGGGCGCGATAGACGTAAATTCTCTCAAGGCCAGCGTTCAGCCATGGTTGCGTAGTCTAGACGCACTTAACACTCACGATGAATCTTATCGTCTTGCTATCGCTGGCGGGCTTACGACCGCCCTTGTGCTGCCTGGCTCAGCGAATGCTATCGGTATGCCTCTCTTTGACCTTGCTCGTCTTTCGTACCTGACTGCAATACAAGGCGGACAAGCTTTCGTCATTAAACCTCGACCCACAGCAGAAAAGTCATCATCTTCAATGCTCCTCGAACCGCCGTTCCATTTGAATGGCTCTGAATATGACCCTCCTAGATGGCGGCAGATGAAGTGCGTGTTTCCGTTATCATCGCTATATACAACTAACCGGGCGTAGGCACGCTTGTGGTGAAAATCCTGGTTCGTAGGATGTTTTCTTGCACAACAACTTCTGAGTCTCTTGACCAGCTAGGGTGTATGGTGGCACTCGCATGGACACCGTATGGGACTTCCGAACGGCGTATGGTCCTCTTGTATCACCCTATTTTGACTAACCTCCCTCCAGGTATAACACTGCTCGGATTCTCAAAGAGAAACAAGATGTATATTGTGACAAAGCGCTAGCTGGCCAGTGGACAGGTCTCGGTGAATTCCCTGACGACCTCGCGTGGGAGGCATTGGTCGACGTACTTCGCGGACGCGTAAAGGTAGCCTTGGTTTATATGTCCAGAGCGTGAGTTAATATTACCACAGGTACACAATCACTGTTACGAGGCAGTCGATATCGATGGCATGGTTCGCGTACGCCATACTCTTAACGTTGTCTTCTATGCCTCTAATGTGTCTTACAGCTAACAAATGAATTCAAGTTTTCCATCGCCGCTTTCCATCACGCTCATGAAAGTTATCTCATTCCTGAAGCGCTCAAGAACGCGTATGGTATGTATCTTTGTTCTATCGTCAGGCGTATCACTGAATTGCTGTAGGAACCACCCCCGCCTCAGCCATATTCGCTATAATCGGTCGATACAAGCGGGAGAGCTATCGCCACTCTGAGTATGCACCTCGTATACTAGCAGATGCAGGCATTGACGTCGTCATGAAGGTATGCTTGAATTCGCTTTAGAATGCCTACTCTTTCTAAGGTATTAAACGACAGACCGATCACCCACTTGTCAACTCAAGATACCTTCTACATGAGGCGCAGCAAGCGCATTACTACGGTCTTCCTGCACATATAGCTCTGTCCAGCGTGATAACCACGCCGGCGAGGATTATGGGAATGGCTCATCGGATTGGCTCTCTCGTGAAAGGTAAGAAGAGTGCTGATGATACGTACATGACGCCTGACTCAACTTTGTAGGACGTGATGCTGGTCAGATCGAAAGACCTTCCTGTGAGATGAATTTGATCTCTCTTACTAGACATCGTCGTGTGGGATAGTCATCCTCTTGCCCTTGGCGCAGCCCCGAAGCAAGTTTACATCGATGGCATCCCGCAACTCGAGAGACCTTACCTTATAACCAAACCCTCATCCTCGCTGAAGGTCCCGCACACACCCGACTTTGATATGGAAGCAAGAGACGCGGTAGAATATGACGGCACACAGGCGCTGGAGCCCAAAGCTACGATCTCGGGAGCGGTAGTGTTCGAGAACGTAACAAGCGTATACATACAGCGTGAGGCAGAAGTGGTAGAGGCGTATCTTGCACAGGATGGTCTTGGGAATGGTGTGATACTTGTCGAGAATGGGAGGATGGTATGTTATGGTTCACAGTATGCGTGTCTGGAGACGAAGGCGTTTGCGGGTGCAACGAGGATCGATTTAGAGGGTGGTTCGGTTGCGTGAGTGTTCGATCTATCAGGCGGGCTTAGCTGATAGTTTCTGGTAGTCCGGGTCTCGTCAGTGTCGGGACGGACATTGGTCTCAACGATGTTCAATTTGAAGCCAGTACGACGGATGGCGTTGGTTTTGATCTTTTGTCTGGAGAAATACCGTCAATCGTCGGCGAAGAAACGGTCATACGTGCTGTTGATGGACTCAAATTTCAATCACGCGATATGCTGTACATCCGCTCTTCTCATTTTCGAAATGTCACTGTACTCACACTCTAAAGGTTGGCCTATCGATCCGGTGTTACGTCTGCAGTGGTCTCCCCACAGATCTCCTCCGAGACGCATGGTTTCTTCTCTGGACTAGCTACGGCGTTCTCAACGGGCGCGAAACATAAGCTGGAGTGTGGCGCAGTGATCAAGAACGTATCGGGTTTGCATGTGACGTTGTCCATGTCGGCCTCCCATAGTATCAGTACTATGATAGGGACACTGCGGCGACTTTTGTCTGGCGCGTCACACGGCGATATCGGGGAACAGTTCAAGCGTATCGTGGAGGTCAGTGGCTGGGTTTCTACTTTTTACTCCAGATATTCAATATCTCATAGGGTGAAATGCCGTTGGTGTTATACGTGCACAACGCGGATATCATGGCGTCGATGATTGCTCTCAAAGCCGAGATAGAGGCGCGTACTGGAAATACCATCAAGATGACTTTTGTCGGGGCAGCTGAAAGTCACCTAATTGCTGCGGAAATTGCTGTTGCTGGCGTCGGCGTGATCGTAGGCAACTCGCGCCCCTTCCCGACGGATTGGCAAGCGCGACGCATGTAAGTATGGTTGCTCGCTCTCGTACTGTAGGCTCACATCTGCGTGCCTCGTTTAGACTTGCAGGACCTCCCCTCACCGAAGACACGGCACTCGGTGTTCTGCTCAAGCATAACGTCTCGGTCGCGATTGGGATCGATCCCCTCCCTCGAGGTCCTTCGCAAAGCTTTGCACGAAACGCCCGATTTGATGCTTCCTGGGTAAGCTCCCTCTCCGAGGTATCGTTGGTGGAAACTAATGTTTATTAGGCTGCGTTGGAGATGGATGGGGAACTGTCGAGTGCGGATACGTTGGCGCTCGCTTCCGTTAATGTCGCTTCTTTGTTGGGGTTGGATGTGGAGGAGTACGATTTGGTGGCGACGAGGGGTGGAACGTTGTTGGAGTTTGAGAGTAAAGTTGTCGGTGTGATTTCGTCGAGGCGTGGTGTTACTGATATTCTATGATTGACTGTGGTTTTAGAATGGAAGCTCATTGAATGATGTTGTTTCAGATGATCATTTTCCTGTTAAGCGAGAGTTCATGCTCATAGGTCGAATGGTTGTTCATATCCTTTCGTATGTCGCCGCTCCCCATCTCAATCCCTCGCTGAATGTGATGATACTCCATCTATGGCTTTTTGCCGATCTATTCGTTCTGCTGTATGAACGGATTCTTGTGGGGTAAAATTCGTTCTGTTGTCGGCGAGGACAAGGAGAAGAAGGTCATTATCAACGTGGATGAGAAGTTTGACGACAGCAAATCTCGCACGCGCCACCATCCCCGCGACGCAGCCCAGAGTTATCAGTACTGACCGGGGTCTCAGTCTGGAGATTACTACTAGCGCGACACGAACTGAACAACAATTTGAACCCGAACATTCGCAGTCAACCATCCATCAACAACATGTCATAGTGCGCCGCCGCCCAGCAACGGTCGATGTACGGTGGTATGCCTCAGCTCTGGCAGAGGCCCTTCTCGGGTGGCTCTGTGCATGGTTCGGACTATGGACGTGGGCCATGCAGCCATTGGGTTATCAGAACATGACGCGTAGTGGAATACCGGGGATGGGGATGGATGGCGGGTACGGTATGATGTCGCCTATTGGTACGCCTCGCAACACCATGAGCACGAACCCAATGTTCACTAGCAGGAGCGTGCACTCTGAATACTCAAACATGTTCGTGCCGCCGATGATGCCTGCAGCGATGGGCGGTGGGAATCTCATTCTACTTCCTACCATAGGCCTGCCATTACTTACATGTCTTGGGACCAAATACAAAAAATCAAAATCCAGAAAATTCCGCTACGTTGAATATCATACAACCCAACTGATTATGTAGTAAGCCACAGTCGAAACTTGCATATTCGCACCGCAAGATCATCATTTGATAGAATGCCAAAGTCTTCATTGTAGAAAACAGTGAAGGACAGAATGTTCCTAAGAGTCAGAGAATCAAGAGCAATGGGATTATAAGCAAAGATGGCGCCAACAGCAGGAGGTGGGTTAAATGTTGCTGGAACTGGAGTGCCATTGGCGATAATGGTAGCCAATTCTTGACCACTGCCGGGGACCTAAAATGTGTCAGCAATGGATCCATGAAGAGCATGCACCCTTACGGTCTTTCGAAGCATATGAGTAGGATCTGGAGAGGCTCGTAAATTGAGAGCACGAGTCCGACCATTCTCAATCATTGCTTGCATACTATCAAGCCTCCCATTGATGCCATCGAAACCATTTTGCACAACTTGAGTCAGCTGATGGATCATGACCGCCAAATTCCCAGCGCCATACTCTTCAGTGCCATCTAGAATTCGTCATAAGTAAACAACTCGAACGGCAATCTTACGATGTGACTCACGCATGTCCCGGAGAAGACCTAGGGATGTACAGAAGATTGTAGAGCGATACGAGATCATGGAGACGATAGCGACGCTACAGTTGGGTATAAGAGGTCCCAAAATGGATATACCGTTGCGGATGCAGCAATACAGCATCCGCGCTGAGGCGCATACTTATAAGCATGCCAAACGTGGACTGCGACGTCTCTGTGTAAGAGTTTCATCCGGGGACAATGTCTGGGGGGTCTTGCGTTTCCTGCCCGAGGGTATCACCGTGGAATGTTGTCTCCGAGGCTGCTTCTTGAAAAGGGCGTTCGACGTCTGCGGGCGCGGGATCTGTTTCTTCGCTGACAATTTTGCCCGTTTTGGAGACTTCGGGGACTCCGATGACGGTGACTGAATTCGAACGTGTTTTGAACCTCGGGTTTTGGATGGTTTATCTGGTGCTGGTGTGGCCTCCGAAAGCGCGGTGGGCTGACTAGCCGCCATACGAGTTTCGACGAGCGGGCGGTCTAAAATGACAGATGGAATCCTCCGACCGGGAAAATTGGATGTATGGGTGTTCCCCAAGAAAGAGAGGTAGACGAACATATTGAGAGCATGATCAATGGAGAACACAACGTCGAAGTCGTCGCCAAGCAGTGTGAGGTGGTCCTCCATATGATTTGGTATGCGGGCGACATAGTTTGAAAGATAGGGAAACACGAAGCAGGGGTGTAGCGTTGCGCGGACGACGGGAAAGTCGGAATAAGGAAATGTATATGATTGCGAGCATGCATGGAAGGACTGTCCATCGGGCTGCGTTTTACCTATGAATTTGTATTCATAGAACGGCTTCAAAGGAAGCGCCTGGTCGAAATCAGCAAGGAGCAAGACTATGCGAAGTGCGGATAACGTACAGTGGTAAATTTGGTACGATTGTGTGTACCTTTGGCATGGTTGCTCTTGTAAAGATCTGACATGGATTGCAGATCTTCTCTCATCGGAACGAGTGCCCATTGCCCTTCCTTCAACAAGTCGATCATATCAGAACACACTAATGCCAGGTCAAGATCAGACAAACGTAGACGAGACAGGCGGCTTACATTCAGCCTGAAGGAGAGGTTTTCCATAATACTGGTGTATGTCGCCTCGTTCCAAACCAAGGCAGTATTCGAGTTCGTCCAGCTAACCCATCGTTAGTTCGATCCAACTATGGACTACTATCGAACACCCACCAAGTCGTGTTTATTCACGAACGAGTGCAATTGACGCTCATCCATTCCTTGTTTGGTTGTTATATCGCGCAAAGATACATAGGAAGACATGGTCGGGTAGTAGCAGGTTCTTTGTCGACAGTCGTGATGGTGGTTGAATTCAGGTGTCCTTGTGACAGTGACGGTCTCGTGATGTTTTCTTTCTTGACTTAAAGCCTCAGGGTCACGGCCTCCCAATCAATACCGTGTCCCGTCGTGCAAAGAAGTTGTCTGCTATCACACTCGCTGTGGTAAATGTCTATAGTAAGGAGATCCCTGGACTACCTTCTACTGTACAAAAGCCTCGGACTGTGCCCGCGCCTTGTCTCCTAAGCGCCTTTCACTGATTCTTAACCAAGATCAGAAGGTCAGGGCTTCAGCGCCTCTTGTTCCAAGATAAGGTTCCGTCACTCGCTAGCACCACCGGCCAGTCGACTACCCCCATTTTGAACAACAATAGTCATCGGCTATTCCACTAGAAAAGGAACCGGATGGTCGCCGTCTTTTGGCTCTACATGGCCTCACCAGACGCCTCTGCTTCCCTTCCGGGCTCTCCAAATCGCTCAAATGCTTCATTGTTGCCTGGGTCAACGACACCGCAAAACACCAACTTCGTTCTGGAGCCCCGCGACGAGGACGACGACGTGTTTATGGCAACACCACAAGACCCGAACGTGCAGCGGACGATGGGGCTACAGCTCCCTCCCATCAAACCTACCCCCAATATCCGAGATCCTATCGCTGAAAAGCGTAATTCGGCTGCGACCCGTGCGCGTACAGCTGCGGCTGCACCAGCAGGTATTCGTTGTGTGCTGACCCAAGAGCCGAACGCAAAAGGTGGCATCGTGCAGGCAGCCCACGCCATTCCGCGAAGCTGGAATATAGAGTATCATCTAGGTTTTCCCAACGCGAAGATGTTGAATCTTGATACCCGTTGGAGCATCATGTTTTGTGAGTTGAGTTCACAGTTGCCTTATGTCGGCTAATCTTCAAAGTGCTTGCTTGTCGTATACCATCTATTCTACGATCACGACGGTTTCATATTTCTTCCTGCGATGGAAGTCATCAACGCCATCTATAACTTCACCATGAAAAATCGGCAACTTGCAGCGGCAAAGCAGAACCTATCTCACGGTAGCACTGTCCTTTTCTCTTTCGGGCATTCTGGCTCATCGGCTCTAGGCTTTTCCAACACCGCCTGAGGGATGGCAATACTCTACGGTGCCTGTCAAAATGTCTGTGCATCATTCAATCTTTCGTAAGATCTGGCGGAAGGTTCAACGAAACAGGAAGACTGAACACGAAGAGATAGCCAAATACCAACGATTCAAGTACCCTTTCCACACCCTCCCCTTGGCAAACATACATGTCCATCCCTGCCTCATGATTATCAGTGTGTGGAAGACTATCAACAAGTTGACCGAACACCCTGTGTAGACCCAAGAACAGAATTCGCTGGATCGTAAACGAATGGATATCTCCCGCGGATCCAAACTTCCAGCCCGACCCTCGTGTCGATCGTCCATTCGCTCATCCTCGCAGGTTAGTCTGCAATTCTCATCCGCGTCAGACAGACGACTCACCGGTGCATACAGGCCTCATAATACTAGAGCGACAGCTGCTAACAATGCCAATGCAGTAGCTGGACCCTCCACTGCTCTACTCGGCAAGAGGAAATGGATGACGAGAACGCTGCCGCCGGACCCTCTTCGCAGCCGGCGACCCTGGAGGACTCCTCCGAGACTACTATTCCGCTTCGGCGCTCGAAGCGTAAGCTGGCTGTGTCTGATGGTAAAGGGGGAGAGATGGTCGCTCAGGCCTTGAAGCGCGCGCGTAATGATTGACATGACCGTTTCGGATTATCGTGTAGTACAGCGGCAAATGTGTATAATGTATTTACGACACTGTATAATGTAGAGGATTCGATGACAACTATATACCAGTCCCAACGAAGATGAGATCTAACTTGGTCGCTTGATCATCATCCTCTGAATCGTTTCGTTGCCGCTTGAAACTTCATGTTGATCTAGATGTACAGACGAAAGGAAGTTCTGGTTCGGACAAAGCGACGCTGCGAACACTGATAGCCACACAAGTGATTATACTTGCCGGAAAGAACGTGACGGATGCGCCATTGCATCGTCAATCATCAACATTTGGACGTTCGAAGAACATCACGTGAAAGATTCTTTCGTCTTGAGCGAGGAAACATATGTACTACGCGATAGAGTGCATGTACATGGGTCGGCTACTGTAGAATACGATAATCAACAATCTTTGCGTTAAAAGGACTTGCGTGCATCACAGAACAGGCGTTGGTATCAATTACCTGCGGCAAGATTAAGTAGATCAAGTAAGTATTAATCGCGCAATTCTCATGCGGGACTTACCATGAAAAACAAGGCTTAGCCTTGGAGTACACGGACGCTCCGCGAGGTCTTTAAGGGAGCGATACACCTCTGTATCGGTCACGTCGAGAGCGGAGGAAACCTGGGAATCAACAGAAGCCAATTGCACCCCGACATGCAACTGGATAGATCTCAATCGCGAAATTCCACGGCTGCGAATCGTACTTTGCCGACAACGTTCGATAAACACAGAGACATCCATCAAGATAGATTCAGTAAAATCATGAAGGACCTTGTCGCTTTCGTGGCCCTGGAAGGAATCATCGAGATCCATTTTGCTCCTGCGCGAGTGAAAGGACACGTCAAAGTCACTAGAAGTTCTCAGAACGATGCTGGTAAGACTCGGCAAAGAGAAGGGATCAATAATCTCGAGAATCTCGTAGTGAATGGCCCCCGGCAAAGGTGTAAACATCAGCTCAAGCTCGCTGAGTTGTGGCGCTTCGTGGAAGAGCTCACGAAGATGTCGTCCGGAGTCCTGAGGGAGAATGCCATGGATCACAAGACGACCAAGCGCATCACATCTGGAGCGGCGGATAAAGTTTAGAATGGGAGCAAGAGACATCGACGAAGGGGGCGTTTCTGGCGGTTCAAGAGGCATTACTTGCAAGGTCGTTACTTAAGGACCGATAAGAATATCCAGGAGTGCCGCACATCCAACCGTGAGGTGTCGGACGGAAGAGGGAATCATGTATTCAATGCGGGAGGATTGTTGTGACCGGTATATTGCCCCAGAGAAATTGGGCAAGAGTTTCAGATGAGTTAACTGCGTTGACAGGCGAAGGATACTAACGACGCAGAGATGGCGGTAATTGAATATCATGCGGCATGTTGTTGAGTTTGATTGTGAGATGAGTCAATTGATCCCAAGGCAAATCAAATAGGAGGCCGTAAGCGTACACTGCCACATGAGCGGTGCGCAGCCTCGGCGCCGCCGCAAAAGCGTGTAGAGAAGATATGTGTTTCACAGGATCTACAGCATCGCCGAAATCGAGGTGGATATGCTCGAGTCGAGGAAGACGAAGAGGCTCGTCCATGATATAACGAAGGATATCCCAATAGGCAATGCGGTCGAACGTAAGCGAGCGCCACGTAAGTGAGCGCTCAAACAGCAGGCGAAGAATAAGCTGGAGGGGTGCTGGCAAGGCTGTGCTCTGAACGCGTGGAATCCACAGGCCCCTCGTTTCGAGCTTGAGGTCGAACGGCGCTCTATCCCGTTCCTTCAAGAGGCATTCGAGATTTCCCATGAGTGGAAGGATTGCCGCCGTCCCAGCGTCAACGTTTCCGATGACCAGCCGTAGAGCAAATGGAACAGTGTTCATGATTGTCCTCCATTGATGACATACATGGGCCGGCATTCCAAGGATTGGTGGGCCCTTTTTCCTAGGCCAGAAGCTCGGTCCCGCATAAAAGACGTAGGTCACCGCGGGCAAGTTGCTGAAAATCATCTGCAGCACCTCGGTAGGCAGATCATCGATGGACAAGCTGCCGAATGGGAGCAGAGCAAGACACGAGGAATCCTGCTGACGATTCATGTCCTCGGCGGGGACAGCGACGAGCTGGCGACGCAACATGCTGGCTATGGAGAGGCATAGTCGCGGTACAGTACACGCGTCTCCGACTTTCATGATCGCAGCGCCGCATGCTTAGGTTGATATTTATTTGACTCGACGCGCCGTGTCGCGATGCAGGCTCTTGTTCAATCTCCTCCTTGTCATGTTTTCTCACTGGATTTCTTTGTGAATTCCCTTCGCTGTGCCGTACAGTCTTGTAAGCGTCCGCCAATATACTTGCTGACCTATGACTATACTGCTCAGACTTGCGACTTATCTGTGGTCTTGTAACTAGAAGCAAAACCTGGATACAGCACCTAAAAGACAGTAATTTTGATATGCTATCTCAACCATTTGAGCCTCCATCTGCATTGATATCCCGCAAGTCAATAAGGCGGGTACGGACCCCACGTACTATCACGGCTCAGCCCAAGACGCCTCCTCACCAACCCAAACCTGAGCATTTCGGCAAAGCCAGATAGTCCTTCCGATGCTCCTCCTTCGCACGTCAGTCGAGATCGATGCTAGAAGAGAAAGACCCACCAATGGCCACATTATAACGCGAATGAAGAAATAGTTTGGCCTTCTGTAAACCCCAGTGATATTGTAATGTGATGATCTGTTGAATGGTAAGCATCATCGCATGATTTCATAGTTCACTGACCTCTTCGTCGTCGAGGGCCTTGTCAATCATATGAACACAGCAGGTTGTTCTTCCGTTGTTGTTATTCCTGTGGCAGAAGAGACATACTTCCCGAAGCGGGCTTGCAGCGATGACGGCGTCCTTAGCGTCCTGCGACGGCGCTTCGAGATAGACTACATCTAGTACATGAGAGCCATCATTCACTTTGCGACAGGCTGTCCGACGAGAGGTGCTCGCCGCTTCCTGGGAGGGACTGTAGGCAGGAGAGTCGGCGGGTGGACCATTGCGTTTCCTTGAGCTTTTCTTGCGGGCCATGAGAGAAGCACTCTACAACGCCAGCGCCAGAAAATACAAAAAAAGGAACGTAATGAGAGACAACGAACAACTAGATTGTGTACGCCTCTTTTAAGACTCTTTATACTGGCTAGCATCCTGTATTGACCGCATGAATGTACGAACAATGGCAGCCGAGCGACATCCTGTGCGCGCATTAGTCATCGGGCAATACACTATATTCAGGAAGGCAATGTGCAGTCCATGCGCGCAGGTAGCACAATGGACAGAGGCTGTAGAAAGGCCACACGTACAAGCATCACATGACTGGTTCTTTGTCGTTCATTGATCGACTTAAGTCTTGACTTTCAGCCATCATCACCACCATCTCACTCGCGACAATGCTCTTCCCTTCGCCCAACATAAGTACTAAGAAATCCTTTAGAAAACCGCACGACATAGCACTCATAACTTCAAAAGACTTGAGTGTTAGTACATCTATTTCTCGTCGACGGATCTCATTAATCGTTCAATCAGCTTGACAACTACGAGTGCTGCTGGGGCCTGAGTCGAGGGCAGCTTGACGCGTATCGACACAGTCCTGGGAATCACCTGCGCCGTAAGTTTTCCCTGACTATTGTCTCGCTTCCCAAAATCTCAAAAACAATGGAACAGTCCAGCCAGCATTGAAATCGGCGCTCAACGGCGGACGAGTAATCATCCTTCCGTCTGATGCCATACTCGGGCAGCTTCTGAACCTGCAAAAAAGTAACGAGGCCGGCCGTTTTCAAGATAGACGTCTGTTCTTCGAGGTTCGTGGGCATGACACAATTCTATACACCCGCATTCTGACGCAAAACCAGACTGTTCCATTCGGGACGTACGAATATCGTGTGATTTCTCTCAAAAAGGATGTCACGCTCTACGCCAAAGATCCTATCACGCAAACGATTGCCCCTCTGGACCCAGATTCCATAACAATCTCCGCCGACGTCCATCCATTCTTCCTCGTAGCCTACGTAGCTGAGATTATCCATCAACACCACATCAAATTGAGCGACGATCTCCATCGACTACTCTTCCGTATACGCATCCACTGGGCCATCCTTCCATGCTTAGAATTTGTCGAAGGCAGTTATGAGGGCGAGTTCGGCCGTCATCTTTCCTTTCGCAACATGAAGCAAAGACACCCTGGACCGCCTATACCACCGCTCACGCGCACAGCGTCCGCGTCCACATTCACATCGTCTTATCGCTTGACCAAACGTCTCCGTGCTTCTTCCCCTCCGACGGATGTAGACAAAGACCTTAACATCCGTCAATGGGTCGCGAAATGCGATCCTAACGACTTTGACCGGATAGTCGACAATGATGCAGACGTTGGATCGTACCGTTTTGAAGCAGTTACATTGATAGAAGATCCGATGGAGAATACGCCACGTCCGAAGACCGAATTGGCATGTCTCGAAAAAAGGAAAAGAGTTTGAATCAGCGTTCCTTGGGAAATTGTATTCACTTTTGGCTGAGAATGACGTGCATTTATTCATTTTGTCTCCCCTTTCTGAGACCTTTTAGAGTGAGGAGCCTCATCAATCTTCAGAGGTTGCGTCGTTGGCGGTACGTTACGCGGCATCAGTAGCGCCACTGCGGCTTCTGAACGCGGTGAAGACGCGAAAAGGAGTAAGTAGTGCATGTTGACAGCCGATCTGCCTAACAGAATGGTATGCGAATTCAAGTGTTAGAACCTCTACTCATCCCGCTGAGAGGTTTCAGCCGGAAACTTGAAGAAGAAAGAGCGAATGATGGCGTGCACGAACATAAGCTTTCAAAATCAGAACAATTTCTGAAGGTCGTGTCCATGAGATCACATGATCGTGTCAACATGTTTGTTATTTTCTTTAATTGACAGTTGCGAGGCCGCTTTCAACCACTATGGGGCTTCATTTCTTCGACAAGAGTCCCAGCTGGCCTTCCGAACAGCTTGCTCGTCTGGGACCCCCCACTGTTCTTCTCCGAGCAAGCATTCCTTGCGTCGTCTGGGCAGAAGACGCGTTATCCATCGTTCACCGCGTCCCGACCGTCCTTTTTGATACACAGCTCCTCGTATCAGACGATAACCTCTATCAGGCGACCGAAGCTATCTGCTCGAAGCTACCGTACGCCTTGGCCAATGACGACGAACGAGCTTGGAAGGACCTACGATTATTCAACAAAGACCGACCTCACGCATTCGACATTGGGGGACCCACATTATTTCTGCGCCACCACAATCCTGAATGGGCGCGTAAGAATGTACGTGCATTGCTTCCGAAATACTGGGATCCCTGTCTGATAATTACTTCTCAGGAAATGGCGGATCGAATATTCCTACACGCCGCCTCTGTCTACCACTTCGACGTGAACGACCCTTCTCGTACATGTCTCAATCCAGAACCGCCGTCAGAGGAATCCCGGGATGTCCGCTTCCCAACCCTAGCCGCATTCTACGACGCGCTCATTGCTACGCAAGTTTTTCCTCCACGGCCGTTCATCCATCGAATGTTCGAGCGGCGCCTGGCGTGTTGGATATCCTACCTCACACAGTACACCCTCTCCGACAAGGGAATCTGCACGGAACCTAGCTCTGGCCCCGACAAGGTTCTCATCCCCGCCTGCTTCGATCTGCTAGAGAAAGTAAAGCCGGAAACTCGGCCCTACCTGATTCGACATCTGATTACCGTCACGCCTCCGGAGATATGGGACGCTGCAGTGGAGATGGAAGCGATCCGCGAGGAGGAGTGGTACTCGTTCGTCGGGCATTTCGCTGGTGATTTAACTAATATCTCTTTTTCAGTGAGCGCTTGGGACTTCCGGTACCGCCGCCACGTCCTCTGCCATACTCTCCTTACCTCCGCGCTCGAGGTGTCGAAATGCTCGTGTCGCCACCGCCTCTGACGCCGTAAGTACTATTTTTTTCAGTCGTTTCCTCCATATTAAACTTATTATTGGATAGGTACTTGGTTCGTCATTTGAATGGAAAGCGGGCAATTCAATGGCGACCGCTTGCGAAGTATGCATCTATAGCCAGAACCATATTGCGCTAGTTATCATGCCAATCTCTTGTAGCAATTATAGCTTTCTTGAAGTAATGCAAAGTACTCCATCCAACATGTAGACATTCTGACAAGTAGATGTACTTGTTACAATCGACTTCGTGTGGGATCGTACAGCCCCGGTCGCAGTTTGGGAAAAAGAGCGAGTGCCAAACAGGAGTAGCCCTGAAGAATTGTCCAGACTCGAGAATTCATTCATGATCACTGGTAGCGTATACCTGATTTTCTTGAGAAACCTTAATCTCCGAAAATGTTTGATTCTGAAAACAGTGGCGCATGGTCCAGATGCGCATTTGTAGCTTGTATACTATATAACCCATGTACAGCTCTCGTACGATGTCGATATGCACATCCTATTGTCAACATACATAACACCCCTTCGCGTATCGGCGTCCAGATGCACTTTTATTCCGATCAGCCGCGTGTATCTCCGCGTCCGCGTCGAGTATCGCGCCTTTGACCATGGCTGGCTGTACCTCTGGGTCTCTCTTCCAGGATGATACCACCCATGAGTGATTAGCTTCAATTGTGTGGAAGGTTGAATTCTCAGTCAAGTCGACCATGATTTGTGGTCAGTGATTTGTGGCACATCCTTACATATTTCTGGTTGCTTAGCTTGCATCGGGCTTCAATAATTCTCTTTGAAAGCCACGAAGATTGATGGTTTGAGTTAGCTCTGCTGTTGATCTGAGCAGCAGAGAGTCGGCACTGTTATCCAGAGAAGGAGTTGAGTCTACAGCACCATCGTGCAAGACCGACCACACTTCGTTAGCTCACGAACACCAATTAATCGGCGGTCGTGGCAACTTTCTAAACTAAGAAGCTACCGCATTGCTGCACCTTTTTTGTACGCACAAGCCGACGCGCCTTGCCATCATAATCGCCGGACCAAGACGAGTCAACACTCTGTGATCCATCCGGTCTGCGTTGAGGCAATTGAACACTACAGAGAGGTATGGAGAAGCCCGGGAGCAAGGATAAGCCTGTTGCCTCAGAAGGCGCGACACTGGAGTCTGGACGCGGACGTGGAGATGCACGCGGCCGATCGGAATAAAAGTGCATTTAGACACCGATATTCGCGCCCTGGGTACTTACCCCGCGGCCTGAAGCTGCTATCGCGCGCGCTTCAGCGCTACTGAGGCCGGGTAAATCGTCACGCCAAAGTTGGCGCCTGCTGAGTCAAGATTCGACCTCTGGGGACGAAGGGCTCAGAGAAGGCAAGCGAAATTACAAACTGCGACCGGGGCTGTACGATCCCACACGAAATCGATGAGTCGTAAACCGAATGCACTTATGGTAACAAGTACATCTACTTGTCAGAATGTCTACATGTTGGATGGAGTACTTTGCATTACTTCAAGAAAGCTATAATTGCTACAAGAGATTGGCATGATAACTAGCGCAATATGGTTCTGGCTATAGATGCATACTTCACAAGCGGTCGCCATTGAATTGCCCGCTTTCCATTCAAATGACGAACCAAGTACCTATCCAACAATAAGTTTAATATGGAGGAAACAACTGAAAAAATAAGTAGTACTTACGGCGTGAGAGGCGGTGGCGACACGGGCATTTCGACACCTCGAGCGCGGAGGTAAGGAGAGTAGGGCAGAGGACGTGGCGGCGGTACCGGAAGTCCCAAGCGCTCACTGTCAAGAGATATCAGTTAAATCACCAGCGAAATGCCCGACGAACGAGTACCACTCCTCCTCGCGGATCGCTTCCATCTCCACTGCAGCGTCCCATATCTCCGGAGGCGTGACGGTAATCAGATGTCGAATCAGGTAGGGCCGAGTTTCTGGCTTTACTTTCTCTAGCAGATCGAAGCAGGCGGGGATGAGAACCTTCTCTGGGCCAGAGCTAGGTTCCGTGCAGATTCCCTTGTCGGAGAGGGTGTACTGTGTGAGGTAGGATATCCAACACGCCAGGCGCCGCTCGAACATTCGATGGATGAACGGCCGTGGAGGAAAAACTTGCGTAGCGATGAGCGCGTCGTAGAATGCGGCTAGGGTGGGGAAGCGGACTCCCCGGGATTCCTCTGATGGAGGTTCTGGATTGAGACATGTACGAGAAGGGTCGTTCACGTCAAAGTGGAAGACAGAGGCGGCGTGTAGGAATATTCGATCCGCCATTTCCTGAGAAGTAGTTATCAGACAGGGATCCCAGTATTTCGGAAGCAATGCACGTACATTCTTACGCGCCCATTCAGGATTGTGGTGGCGCAGAAATAATGTGGGTCCCCCAATATTGAATGCGTGAGGTCGGTCTTTGTTGAATAATCGTACGTCCTTCCAAGCTCGTTCGTCGTCATTGGACAAGGCGTACGGTAGCTTTGAGCAAATAGTTCGGGCCGCGCTATGGAGGTCATCGTCCGATACTAGGAGCTGTGTGTCGAAAAGGACGGTCGGGACGCGGTGAACGATGGACAACGCGTCTTCAGCCCAGACGACGCAAGGAATGCCTGCTTGGAGAAGAACAGTGGGGGGTCCCAGACGAGCAAGCTGTTCGGAAGGCCAGCTGGGACTCTTGTCGAAGAAATGAAGCCCCATAGTGGTTGAAAGCGGCCTCGCAACTGTCAATTAAAGAAAATAACAAAGTTGACACGATCATGTGATCACATGGACCCAAACTTCTGCATTTGCGAAAGAGGCTTACGCTGCTGAAAAAAATGTGTCACGATGCAACAGCGAGTGTAATCAGTGCCTATGCTCCTGTTCGCTATCGTCAGCTATACTATTTCCATTTTTTTTTTAGTCCGGCTTCAGAATCGCGCATAGTACTTACTTACTTTTTGCAACGTTGCTATGAGCACTTTCTGTAAATCATAAGTGGGCGTTCTAACATTTGAGCTCGTATACCATTCTACTAGGCATGTCGGCTGTCAACATGCACTACCCATTCACCACTTCGTAAGCGTTTCCCCCGCGTCTAAAAGCCGCAGTGGCGCTACTGATGCCGCGTAACGTGCCGCCAACGAAGCAATATCTGACATCCATGTCTTCACTTGAAGGTCTCGAAAAGGGGAGACAAAATGAATAATTGCACGTCATTCTCAGCCAAAAGTGAAGACAATTTGCCAAGAAACGCTGGGTTTACGATCTTTTCCTCTTTTTGAGGCACGCCGATTCGGCCTTCCGACGTGGCGTATTCTCCATCGGATCTTCTATCGATGTGACTGCTTCAAAACGGTACCATCCAACGTCTGCATCATGGTCGACTATCGGGTCAAAGTCGTCAGGATCGCATTTCGCGACCCATGTGCGGATGTCAACGTCTTCGTCTTCATCCGGCGCAGGGGCAGAAGAGCGGAGACGTTTGGTCGAGCGATAAGAGCATGCGGAGGCTGTGAATGTGGACGCGGACGCTGTGCGCGTGAGCGATGGTATAGGCGGTCCAGGGTGTCTTCGCTTCATGAAAGATGACGGCCGAACTCGCCCTCATAACTGCCTTGGACGAATTCAAAGCATGGAAGGATGGCCCAGTGGATGCGTATACGGAAGAGCAGTCGATGGAGCTCGTCGCTCAATTTGATGCGATGTTGATGGATAATCTCAGTTATGTAGGCTACGAGGAAGAATGGATGGACGTCGGCGGGGAATCTGGGTCCAGAGGAGTAATTGTTCGGGTAACAGGATCTTTGGCGTAGAGCGTGACGTTCTTCTTGAGAGGGATCACGCGATATTCGTAAGTCACAAATGTAACAGTCTGGTTTTGCGTCAGAATGCGGGTGTATAGAATTGTGTCATGCCCACGAACCTCGAAGAACAGACGTCTATCTTGAAAACGGCCGGCCTCGTTACTTTTTTGCAGGTCCAGAAGCTGACCGAGTATGGCATCAGACGGAAGGATGATTACTCGTCCGCCGTTGAGCGCCGATTTCAATGCTGGCTGGACTGTTCCATTATTCGTGTAATTTTGGGAAGCGAGACTACAGTCAGGGAAACTTGGCGCGGAGGTGACTCCCAGGACCGTGCTGATAGGCATTAACCTGACCTCGATTCAGTCACTCGTAGTTGTCAAGCTGATGAAACGGTGATAAGATCCGTCGACAAGAAATAGACGTACTAACACTCAAGTCTTTTGAGGTCAAGAGCGCCAAGTCTTGCGGGTTAGCAAAAGATTTTTTTGGTGCTTATGTTGGGCGAAGGAAAGAGCATTGTCGCTAGTTAGACGGTGGTGATGATGGTTGAAGGTCAAGACTTGGTTCGATCGATGCGCCAACAAAGAACCGGTCATGTGATGCCCTCTGCTCGCTACGTGACTCATGTAGCCTGGCGCACGGCTCCAGTAGGACGTATACACCACTGGGCACGCTCTCCTGTGATCCAGAAAGTCAGAGACGCGTTACTGTACGCACACAGTAGGTCGTCGATAGAAGCGGTATTATTTTTTCGGGTTAATGACTTGGTCTCCCTCCCGTGCGCGTATACTTCTAGTCTTTGCTCAGATGTTTGACCCTAGTGTGGAATGATATCAGACGCGACACAGACTTGGCCTTGTTTATGATGCTGTCCTCCTTTCTGCCAGCTTCCGAACAATCTTGCTGCCATCTCAGCAACGGTCATAGAGACGCTCTAGTTCTGGGTGCTTGCGACACGGGCATGCCGGATCGTGCGACTTCTTCTCAAAGAAATGACGTCCTTGGCGTCCAGCTTGTCTCGTTAGCTTTGCACATAAGAACGATGCTGTTCGTTGACCAGCTCACCGCACTTGTAGTCCTTGACCAACGTATTCAAGATCCATTAGGTGATAACGAGATTGTGGTCAACTACTTCTCAGGTGTAAATGTGTAGAACCCCCCTTCACGCTTAGCCGCAGAAAAGAAGAGCTTGGAGAGCACGGGTCCAGATGGGATACTCAATGTGCATTCGACCTTATCGCCAGGCTTAACAGGGCCAACACCGGAGGGCGTGCCAGTAAGAACGAGGTCGCCTTCCTATTAGCCGATGTGAGCGATAATAGCGCAGGCGCACAAGACAAACCTCGAGTGTCATGATCGATGAAATATGTTCGATGAGGCGGGGGATGCGGAAGATCATATCGGAAGTCAAGCCATCTTGCTTGGTTTCCCCATTGATCTGACCATCGTTGAGAGGATGTTTCAAAAAGACCATTCATTGGATTAGACTTACAGTCAGCGCGAGGGCCAGGTTCTGCGGATCAATGCTGGATGCTTTCTCAATGAAGGGCCTAGATGTGAGACGCGTTAGTAACGCGCGTCGGACATCAGTGCACGACCTGCCCTATGGGGGTGAAGGTGTCAAACCCTTTCGCAGCAGACCAAGGGAGTCCATTCTTCTTGACTTGATTCTGGAGATTCCTGGCAGTCATATCGACAGCCAAGGCTTGGCAAACTCAGTCTGGTGTCAGAGCTGCCAAAAAGAGCGCACACCGTAACCAGCTATGTGCGCCTCGGCATTCGCTTGAGGGATATCGCGGCCTCCTTTGCCTATGACAAGACCAAGTTCGACTGCAGTAATTGTGTAACGATCTGCTATTGTAGGAGAAGGAAAACGGACCTTCATGATGGGCATCAATGCCCGGGGGAATCAAGACAACGCCGCCAGACGCCACATAGCTCGTGGTAGGCTTTGTGAAGAAGAAAGGCTCCGGCGGCATGGCGTTAGACAGTTCCTTGACATGTTCAGCGTAGTTTCGGCCAATGGCAACGATCTGATTATGGAATGTCAATTGAACGGTCGGTACGACAGCAGGCTTACCTTCTTTCCGTGTCTGACAAATGAAGCCATTGTATATTCAAAGAACTCAGCACCGCGCCACGCGAAGCCGACTTAGAATTTTGCTTGACGTTGTTTGCTGCCAAGGAGGAGATCGTCACAGCGTGACGTGATTTGATCGGAATCAGATGGACCGCCACACGCCAACAGGTTCATGCGCACTGGTAGATCACCCTGTGGAATCTCGTACTTGCTGAAAAGCATTCACTTCTTACACCGTAGAGGACTTGGATGAAACTCAATATTTCTCTCATCTTAAATCAAGAGCTCCTGCCGAATCTCATTTGTCTTGGCATGCTCAGCCCGAAGCTTGATCTCCAGCTGTCTTGGCGAGCACATAAGGGCAACGGCACCTTTGCCCAGAGCGCTTGGTGATTCCGGTATCATATAAGATTCAGCGTCGCGCCTGTCTTGCTTGTTCGCCCGCCTCTCCCTTTGTCACCATGTCTTCCTCAGAAACAGAGTCCATCGATTCCGATTCGTCCCCACCGTAAGTCGTCGTTCACAACCACTTTCGTCTTCTCACGCGCCTTCTCAGGAAGCAGACAGCCCATCTCGGGACTTCTTGGGAGATTGCCGTCGTATCCGTCTTTGGTGGGTTCTCCGTTCACGCTTGTCAACGGGGAATTGACCATTCCTCTTCCGCCTATAACAGTCGTGGTCATCATTACGCTCATTGCAACCACCATCTTCCAACTTCGGCGCAAAGCGCGAAGAAAGCGACAAATGCAGTACGACGCCGAGCGGGCGCAGGCCGTTGGATCAGAAAAATCGCCCGAGACCGAGGGAGCAGCCATCAGGAGGGTATGTGATTTCCCGCCTCACCGTTGGCCTGTATTCACATCTAGGAACAGCCTCCACCCATCCACTCTTCCGATTCCAAGCGTCCTTCTTCCAGACATTCACAAGTTAGCGATCATCGAGAGCCTACGCGATATTATTGGGATCGTCGTTGAGCCTTGCGCATAGAGCTGTTGGAGATTTGGGTTGATTACCAGCTGTCATGGTCTGTACGTCGTTGTTGATCTCTCCTCGCGCCTTGTCGGTGTCTGATTGAGGTTGTCTAGGGTTACTTGCCGCCACACGTCACGCACACGTCGGGCTATTCATCGGCGATCGTACGCCACTACCCCTCAAGGAGCGGAAATGGCGCTGACTCTGGTCTGAGGGTACCCAGGCGAGTGGCATAGAAGCGCTGCGAAACATAACTCGAAATTGGAGGAGGAAGGACGCTTCAAGAACGTTGTACTATTTCTTGCACTTTATACCGTAAAATACCTACGGCTGAGTTTAGGCCTACGGTCTGGCCAGTGACTTATACTTTAATTTATGCTCTTCCTGTACTCCTGTTAATCGTAAAACCATTCGGCATGATAGATGGCAGTGATATCGACACGGACTGCGCGACGAACGACACCCTCGCAAATCTTCATAGCCTGCTAACTGAAGTAAGATAATGCCAGATTTTCTGGTCGTGTCACGGCGTGCTATGCTTTCAAGAGTGTATTCAGTAACCTTTTCTAATAGTAGTATTTGCAGTCAATTGTCAATTAGATGAGATGCCTCGACGGGGTTGTAAGTCGACTCGAAGGGTTGGATTGGCCGCGAAAAGATACACCCGGGATGTCTTTATGGCCGAGATATCCGTCTGTAGAGAGTATGGGCATGGGATATTTATAGACCTTCATTCAGAATAAACCACGAGAAGAAACACATGCCGCCAACAAAAGCAATCCGGAAGTTTTCCATGATAAAAATGCGGTGGAGGCTTAAGGAAGCGCCTGCTTAAGAAGGGCGCTGCGAGAGCGTTACCAATACTACACATGACAGAGTATAATGATATCTCCACGCGTACAGTGCTGAGCACAATCAGGACGTGAAGAAGAAGACTTGAGACAATAGCCAGTAATATCCTCCAAGTAGAGCACTCACAGAAAGTTCGGTTGATAACTTTGAGCTCAGATCGGAAGACAACTGTTATCCCAGCATGAAATGAGCAGCCGAAGGAGATGTATCCATAATGCGCGCGCCCACATTCAATATATATACAGACCTTTTACATAGATCGAGAGAGAAATCTGCGCCACGGCATACTCACCGACTAGTACCTATAACGACGTCATCAGTACAAGCGCACCGACAGCAAGAATAAGTTCTACATCAACGTTAGATACACCTTCCATTTGGAGTGGGTTTCTCCAAGCCGGGCACTACAACAACCCAGGGAGCGTTAGTAAGATGTATGTGATGCTAATCAGACTGCAAGCAATGAAGGTAAACTACGTAGAGACTAGCCGGTACTTATACGGTATTATAGTATCAAGGCGTAGCCATATGCAGAGAACGACGAGGTACTAAGTAATAGTTATATGAGGCGTTTCTGAACCTGCCCGCGCGCAAGATGATCCTCCTCCGTGGCTTTGATTCCGAAGGGTGATGTCGTCCACTGCCCTAGGTATACTTCGGGATATGGAGTACTTCCGTCATCTGGTAAAGCCAAGACTGTTCGTCTCTTTGCTCCAAAAGACTCGCTGGGCTTGAGCAGGGAGGGCATCCTTGGCGACCTGGAATGGCGGCGGAAACGTAGCCTCTTGACTAAAACAATTATGAGTGACTGTATTCAAGAGCGATCGAGCGGTCGTACCTCCCAGGGGCTGAAGTACAGCCCGTCACTTTTCGCAACCGGTACTTCAGTCCTGCAATTCCTCGCCAACGACTCGTTCATCCTCCTGTTCTACGCTCGCACTCTCAACCTGTCGTCTTATCCACCGAGGGCTATCCACCACTACCACCATAATTTCAGTGTCGGACTCAGAACTGTCGCGCGCGCGAATCGCATAAACCACGTAGCGTTCACCTAACGAAAAGCACAGCGTTGTCAATGTAGAAGCTTCTACACCGATTCATTGCATCACACGACACGTCCATTCGGAGGAGGCAAAGGGATACCAATCACCGTTTGGTTAGGACGGGGCATTTTGAAGGGGACCCACACCCAGCTCGTATATCATCGACTCTTTCCCGCGCGCGTCACTCCTCGTTGTCGGTGGAAGCTAGACAGAAGACTGCGAGCGGCTCGGCTGATGTATTGGCGACCTTTAATGAGGAACCTCCAGCGTTCCGCAATCCTCGGCACCGGATATATTCGCGCTGCAATATTGGCGCCAACTCTAGTTCTGAATGAAAATGAAAGGTGAGGCAAAAAATCTGATGGAAGAGGCAGCGCAAGCCTCAAAAGGAGAAAACTGGTGTTTCGAACCAGCGGGTACCTCTATCCTGCCCATACCCGTTAGACCCACAAAGGACTGGAAGGACGACAAGACAGGATCAAAAGCTCACCTTTTACAGTAAAGAATCTTCAAGGTTGTAAAGAGAATATGGGCTCCTGCTTAACAAATCAAACATGAAATAGAACGGGGGCGCGGACACCGAGACAGAGAACGAAAAGTCGTTTCTCCCAGGCTGGAACGTGCTTCTTGTCTGTAACGGCCTTTCATTGCACTCCAACATTTTTATCGCCGGTACTGTGGACCACATATTGGGTTAAATTGCTCCTCGCAATACTAGTCGTCGAGCGAACGCGTCTTGCACTGCACGGCCCCGGCTCGGAGAATACCCTAGAAGAGGCATCGGAAATGGGAGAGCGTGTGCATTGGACGCACACTCACGGAGGTAAGAGAAGACGCCTTTCTTCCGTGAGCTAGCGTCGGGATAACGGTACACCATATTCTGCAGGGAAGAAATGAGAATGAAGAAAGGAGCATCCACGGCGGCGTACCATGCTTAGCATCCCCAGCGCGCTCGCATTGTCAAACAGAGCCCAGGGCCAATTTCACAAGCGATACAGATACAAACCGCAGCGCGATACCTGCAGGCCACGGGTGCATATACTAGGTCCCCCGTACCGGTTCCTGTACTATGAGATGGATGAGGTCAAGTTCGAGCGGCAGCATAAGTCAGATGAACAAGGTCAAGAGGTGGATATCCCATATCGGATGGTGGCAGGCAGAAAAGAATAGGTTAAGACCGCTCACTATAGAAGTCGTGAGCTAGTCACCTCACCTGACTCTGTCACACCCGATCTCTCTTGAACCAGGTCCAAACTTGAACCTCATCGATCATATATGTAGCAGATCAGTCAATGCATGGAGAGGCGACGCCGGGGCCCAACGGTAAGTAATTGTGGGGACCGATACAAATCTCGGTAATTGCGAGTCTCCCATCATCCATCACGATGAACAGCCCTCAGCACGGAACAAGTGCCCGTTGGCTTGTCTTCTTCTGTCATGTCCGATACGACAACCACTGCAGGGTACCTACGTCGTACAGGCGAATGGATTGTTTTATCCGGTCTGCCTCTCATTGTCGAGAGCATTGTTTATAGTGCGTCGTTTTCTATCCATCCTCTGTCCCGCAACGTTTATGATGTCAATCAGCTGCTGTGCTAGCATGCTTCGCTACCATTCTCGCCGTTCATTCAAAACGAAACCGGTGAGAGAACGATTCGACAGGATGTCGAAATCGGGAATTCACCAAGCTCTGTCAGCCGACGTCGTTCTCCTATGCTCTTCATCTTTTCGACCATGTTCACTCTAGTGTCTGTAGTCTATGCCGTCGAACTGTTTTGGTTCTTCATCCAGACACGGGAGATCCTTCTACAGGCTGTAGGAGACGAGGGCAAAATAACCCCCGCGGAGAAGGCGGTGCAGTTGACTGCCAAGGAGTATGTACGTGTGCTGATTGTAGTTGGCAATGGATCCTGGCTGGTTTCAGTGAGTACTATGAGCACACATCAGCTGTTCATCTAACCCCTCCAGACAATGCTTGGTGATTTAGTGGTCTTTCATCGCATAATGTGACAGCGAAACGAATCCTGGTGTGCGCCGGTCTTGTGTTATTGTCGCACATAGGTACTTATTGAGCTTACTCGTAACGAGGTTCATACTCATATCCTTACTCGTTTTACTAGGCACAATCCCTGTTGTACTTGCCTGTCAGCTACGCGATGTTGTGACCCGGCAGCCCTACTTTTCAGGCGTATGTGGAAACAAAACCCTTGTCAACTGGTGCTTGTCAATAATCTCCAATCTGTTGTCAACGTGCGGAATCGCATATATTGGCTGGTGAGTGAGATTGAGATCCTCTCAAAGATACTTCCTAATCCCAAGGCCCCTAGGGGCCACCGCACCGAAATGAGAAATCTGTTCCAGTCAGCGCGGCGTAGATCCACAGCCGAGAAGATTCTTGGACTCCTTGCCGAGTCGGGTTTCATCTACTTCTCTGTCAATGTGAGGGGCAGCTTCTCTTGTTTCCAGCGGCGTTTTACTAAAGCGCCTGTGTGCCAGGTCCTTAACGTGATAATCGTTCTAGTCACTCCAACGACTTACGGCGCAGGCGATGTTATCGCTACCGTCTCTGTTACCATCATAGCTTTTGTCGGGGTACGTTTCCGGAATGATTCTCCGTGCAGACATGTACTTATACCTTCCAGACCTTAGTCCCGATGGCGACGCAAGCTACTGTACTCATCTATGGATCCTTGTGGGATAGGATGTTGGAGGATAGCGACCTCCCCACGCGTACCCATACGCTTACATCAGTACGGTTCGCCATGGCGTCCAGCACCTCCGATTCTGAGGCCTCCCTCGAATCTCCGGAAAGCGTCGCGCACGTTCAGGACGTGTCGAAGGAAACGGTGAATCCCGTCAATTAGCATGAGAGAGTGGCCTCTCTCCAGTTGGACTTCCGAGACTTGTCGTCGAAGGCAGTCAAGGCGCGTCTTTGATGCACAGGGAGTCATATAAACTAGCATTCACATTAAATATCAGCTCCGACCTGGCAGAGATTGTTTCGTCAATGTTTTCTTGATTTTGACTGTGAGAAAATCGCGTGCAAGTGCAGTGGGAATAGCCTATGGATGGGATCGTTCTGAGTAGAATCCGATTAAATCTGCCGTGGACGCACTCTCTTGTGAAGGTTATTGAGCGGGGCGAGGAGACAGCCGCGTCACGTAAATCGCGTCACTGTCACTCACCAGGTTTCCTTCGTGCGACCACTTGCCAATGCCATGATGTCCACCCGCTCTCTTTTGCGCTTCCGGCCTGACCTCTCCTCCACCTCATTCTCGAACGGAATACTCATCGACTCTGCATCGACCTCAGGTCGCCGGTCCGAATATCGTGCAGATATCAACTTAACACCATGATCCGATGCAAAGCAGTCATTTGACGGATTGCTTATTCGACTAGAACTCATTCTCAGACTCTTCCTCGCCTAAGCAGTGTGTAGAATAAAGGGTATGTTAAAATGTTTACACAACTTTTGTTTTCAAAAGGCTGACATATTTTCTCTGAACAGTACCCTACTTGTACCCTACAGTATTTTCAATAATCCTGGCTCCACCTTCTTCGTTCGTTCTCCTGTAAATCGCATATGGGTCCTATTCGTATTCCTGGATATATTCGCGTCGCCGAAATGGACGTTTTCATTCCTGCAGGTACTGTATTTGATTGATTAATGCAGAGAAATCGTAATTGAGAAGAGCGCTGAGACCTTGGTATGTCGTCTGCTTCCTGCCTGTGCTTTTCTAACCAGGGAATATGAAACAGGACTTGTTCGTTCACTCCCCAAATACTGCGCCGCGGCGGCGGTTGGTTACCAGCACTGTCATAAGTAAACTTGGAATCGGTTGAAGAGAGCGGTGTCCAGTCACGAGGACGATGTACACTGGAAGAGAACGTTGGAACAGACGCGGACATGCTAACTGGCCATCGGGCGGAAACTGGTCCGCGGATGCTCAGCATGCCCTGATCTGATAGGGCTCGTCTCGTGCAGCGGTGAACTCTTGGTGTACTCTACCATCGCCGCCGAGCTTGACAGAAGGGCCGTTACCCTTTTCGTCCCCCTTAGATCCGTATGTCAACGATCCACCCGTGATTGAGCGCCGGCGACACGACATCGAGCGCACCCACTATCACCTGTTTGTGTGGCGACAATGACCTTGCCTTTATCATATGGCCATCTCTCTGATGGTCAGGTTTGTCGGTAGAATATGGACGCACACAGATGGCAGCTCGTCGTAAATGGCAGGGGTCTAAGTATGGGATGATATCAGTTGTCCGTGCGCTCTGTAGGGTGGACACTACCTGTGTAGAATCCGCGTTGTCGTGGACTGGAGACATTCCGCCGCGAAAGGTGTCCCAACAGGCATCGACGCGGTCTGGTCCTCGGTGCAGTCCGTATCCACCACTTCGTGCCCAACAGCGATATTCCCATCATCTGCGCTTTGAGACGGCGACTAGGGCTATATAGGCCGGGCGATTGGAATTCGATGGCGACCTTGGGTACTACGAGGAACGATTCCTTGTCTGGCGGCGTAGACATTCCGACGACAGGCCAACGTCGCGTCGCTCATGGATGATCGTAGCGAATATGGAGGTAGACATGTTTGTCTTACAAGACAGCGCGGCTGTCTATCCGAATACACCACCTCACGCTGATGTTCCAACTCTCCGTTTCAACATCCGGTGATGATGTTACTTGCACCTGTTCTTTGTTGTACTTCCACTTGGAAGGGCGATGCCTCCCGCCACGTTGCTCTTATCCACACTCTCATCGTTTCTGAGCGAGCACAAGGGTCATCATCTGAAGAGGATGCGTTCCAGTACCAACCCCGCCGCCCGCATGAAGCGGTCTTCTGTTACCTCACGGCGCGCTGTTTTGATGTTAAGCCCGCTTTATAGAACATCGTCACCGCCCCACTGGGAACCTCCCTTGCTGTTGATCCCGCCTCCGTCGGTGCTTGTGAGTGTGTGTCAGACTACGCGCCGATTCAATTGTACATACTTGGCTATACAGACTCATACATCACTTGTAACCGTCACGGATAGGACTCGGCCGTTACTACTACATGCATCGGGAGTACGAGTACACTGTAGTATACGCATCGTCCCAGCGAGATCATGGGTAAGTTAGTTTTGCCTCGAACTGTTTAAAACACGAGACTGATTTTCTGTAGCGCCACTTTGTTCATCGTCGAGCCAGCGCGGTTGATGGACACAGTCGGCGCGATTTGGCAATATTTGTATGTTGTCTCCTTGTAAGTCTACCTTCGCGCCATTCATCCATGCTGGTTGCTAGAGTATTTTTTTTCCGTATCATCCATACACATTAAAGCTGTCGTGGTCATATTTTGGTCTCCTCTGTACGTCGCGTACTAAGAATAAAAACATCTTGCATACAACTATCCAGGTTATTGAAAGTTTCAATCGAGTTTCCGACTAATATGTACTATATCGATAGGTGCGTAACTAGCGCTGACGGTGGCATATATATATACTAAGGAGGAGATGGCGGCTCCAGCGACAAGAAGAACCGCAGTCATACGATACGTATCCACTCCTCCAGAAGCCTGCGTTGTATGAGAAACGGCATGGTCATTGAGTACCTTGTCGGAAGGAATGTGAGCAAGAGTGCTGTCGGCAGGGACTGGTTCGATCGCCGGCGCAGAGCTATCCTTTGCTTCGATCGCTTCTACGGTCTGGGGAACGACATGCGCGTTATCACCGGGAATATGACTAGGATGCGCAGGGTTGGGAACACTGCCGGCGGGGCCTGCTTCAACCGTAGCACAGATATCGCTTGCTTTAAGCACTTGCGGCGCACGGTCGGAAATGGCGTTATGGGCAAGCACTTTTGTATTGCGAACTTGGTCGGAAATGCTGACATCGGGGACATTGGCAACCGGGCGTCGCGCGTATGGACGTAGTACTTCCAGTATCACCTGTTTTCGTGTCTCGAGAGTGTGCCATGGAAGCATCAACAGCGCAAGCAAGATCTCTGGGGGTACCATATGCGTGATGTGCGCATCAAAATCTATCTTAGCTCTCTGCAGGAATACTGCGATGACATCGAGGATATCTGGGGGGTGGGATCTCGGAGGACTTGGAGGGGAATATACCGGGAACCGCGTTGGCTGATAGGGATTACTGGTTGTATCGCGGGACAGGCGTTCGAGAATTACTTTGATGTTCTCGAGTGCTCTGTCGCACTTATCCCAGGACCACCAACGCGCATCCCAGTAACATAATGCGCAGCCAAGTAGGCTATCATGGCGTGGGCAACATAGGGAAGTACTTGGATGGTCAATGAATGACCGACAGAGTTCCACACTGACCCTAAAGGTGGAGAAAGTGACAAGTCTACATGCAGCGGTACAGCCGATCTCGTCACAGAAAATATTGATGTCATAGTCCCCGCATTTCCAAACCTTATGCACGACGTCCCAGTAATCCCGTTTTATCATGACGGTCGTGACGCGACGAAAATGACGTTCGTCCGGAGCCTGTACTTCTTGAGCAAGTCCAAATGTATGAGGAATTCCGAGTATTGCGGCGTAATCAAGAGGAGTGAGACCGCCGTCGCCCTGGCGAAGTGAACCGATGATTTGCTCGTGATAGCTCAAGCATTTAGTGAAGTTTTCGTCCGCCAAGGCAGAGTGAACAACAACAGGCTGATATGAATCCAGGATGTGAGCAAGACAATACCATACAACTTGTAGTCTTTTGCGTAAGTGAGTCGCATCGGGCCCTTCTATGCGGGAAAGAGCGGTGATACAGAATTTGAAAGCAAATTCATAGGGATCTTCGGGAAACACAGAAGACCGAAAGCGGAAAATGTACTCCTGGACCGAATAATCTGTATACTTATCAGTAACTATGAATGTGTAGACCTAGAACACGGCGTACGGATGAATGCAGGTGCAAGTGCGACATTTCTAGGAGCACTGACCAGGCCACCACAGGCATCCACAATCGCGTTTGCGGATGGCGGTTCAGGAAAGTCAGATCCGGACATAGATATCATGTTGCAAGCAAAAACGAGCCTGAGCTCCCACCAATACAGCTTATTCCAGTTAACCGGGTTGCCAAAATCGGCATAAATCCACATGATGGCCTGAAGAGCAAGTTGCTTCATCCTAGCACCTTGTTTGCCAATGCGCACGAATATCTGGTGATATGCATCATCTAAACTAACAGGAATGGATGTGAGCACCCTTCGGACATCAACTTTACTGGCGACGTCGTGCTCAAGCTCCCATAGCGTTAGACTCGCTAACAGAAACATGCCGTTCGCTCTCGCAACAACCTCGCTGCGAACGGCACTTTGCAGATCCTCGTCCTCACATATCCAACGCAATTTGGAGATCTTGCTATCAACGAGAGCAAGGATGTCACGATCTGCAGCTCGAATGGGGAGAGATGGATAATCTTTTATCTGGGAGAAGACGTCGCGGGAGGTAATGAGGAGATTAAAATCGTGTCCCAAACTTTCAATGGCGGCCACGAGATCAAATCCGAGAGGGCATTCGTCGAGTGCGTCGAGAACGATGAAAATGGGCCGTGAAATGAGCCGGGCTGCCTCGATTAAGAGGGTACGAACGCCATCTTCCGATGGATGTATATCCTTTCGGTACAATTCCAATAACGATGGCGGGACGCTTGAGGTGGCGTCGAGTTGAAGCAGCTGACGAAGCAGGCAGCATATGAAGGCGTGCGTCTCGCGAAGGGAGTCATGATTCTGGTTATATCGGCACACAATGACGAGTACTATGTTCCCTGCGATGGATCGCAGGTGCTCGACAATCATGGCACTGGAAGAGCGATGTTAAGTACTGCTCTCTGGTGTGTATATGATGCAACTCACGCAGCAACGGACTTTCCAGCACCCGCTGAGATGGCTGGTAGTCAGCTAAAACGCCGATTTACATCGAAGACCGACTCACCGTCTCCGTAGCACCACAGTACAGGCGGCGACGAGGTCCCGGTCACCCATGACTGGAATTCCGAGCTCTCCAGTACCCAGCCGCCAGTCCCTTCCAACCACTTGCGCGAGTTCTCAGCATGGTAAGCGGAGAACGTGACATTTGAAATCCATTCGGCCACTTTCCGGCGCTCTTCGTCTTAAGGATCATGAGGATTCGAAGGCTAGATGTTCGAGAATTATGTACGCACAGCTGATAGCAACTCCGATGACTTGAGTCAACTCGGCAACCGCTGCTGTGACCTCGGGCAGTTGCCCCTTGCTATCTGCAGCCATCTCGAGAACCGCGTGTATGAGCCGACTAAAGTTCATGTCAATGATATTCAAGTGCGCTGTTATCAGACTCACTCGATGTCGTGCTGCATAGCTAATGAAATCAAGCTCTTGTGACGCTCGAGACGAATGAACAAAACTTCGCTCTCGGCTTTGTCCAGTGGCCACATCCCAGCGGCTACCACCTTCGTCCATGACAAACGCCAGCCGCTCCTATCCTTTTTCGTCGCTCCACGCAGCTTTCCTTCCAGCTCACCAAGATCCCTCTCTATCAATCCAACGAAAGGCTTCGTCGGGTCGAAAAAGACCTTGAGAGGTGCCATCGACGAACGGTTTTGGGTGAAGGCGTCGTCTTGGAGGAGGCCTTGGAGATTGACGAGCACATCTCTCAAGGCGGCTACCTCCTGCATGAAGCGTTGTCGCTCCTTAGAGGATTCCCTGACGGCTTCGATGTAGTCGTAGATCTTGATGCATTGCTCGATCATGGATATGATGGATGTCGGGTCGACAGACATGGCGGATAGCAAGCACACCAGGAGTCAGGAAGCGGTATGCGATATGCGACAGGAAAGTAGTGCCGTGCGTGTACCTGAATGGGGTGGGATCACACGGTAGATTTACACGGCTCAGCGTCTCGTGTCCCACCGGATCTGTCCGAAAATGTTAACGGAGACAGAAGCCGACAATACCAGGTAGATTGTCAGAAAATGCGCAGTTCCAAAGATGGCGATTTGACGAAGCGGACGTGTACTAAATCGGGAACATCGTCTCCGCAGCTTTTCACGTTGCAGTGGTGAGGAGATCCCGCCCACCGCCATGGAGGCTTTAAGTAGCGGATAAGATCACCTGCAGCTTGATTTTCTCCTACGTTAAGCGACTGGAGAAGGGCGAAAGAATCACTGATTTCCTGAATCCTGGGGGTGGGCAGAAGACAAGGCGACCTCGTGTGACAGCGACGCCTTCCTTGGTAAGCAGTCACGCGGCGGCATTTCGGGTTAGGGCTTTAGATCTTTGTAGTAAGTACAATTGTGCACTCACATCTTCATCTTCCTTCGCTGTCTTGCGCCTAGCCAGTCACAATAGCTCTGTGACTCAAGATATCTCTGCAATTCCCTCCCAATCTCAACAAGACACTGTCGGCATGTTGTTCTAGTCCAGGACTAGTCTAGATATGTCTTGCATATGGCTCGCATTTGTAGTCACTGCGCCCTCCACTAATGACCGTCTCTTATATGCTCGCTGTATTCTTGCCCGTAAAAGTTGCAGTTCTAATCTACTGCCCCCAAAATCAGCTTACTCTTGACCCTTGTTCCTGTTCCAGATTCTCTTGACTCGACTTAATATTGAGTTGAAGCCTACTTGTTGAAGGAGACCCAACCATGTTGAGAGGTATGACCTGAGTCCTGACAGTGGAGCGGTTAAGACCCGTTTTGGTCTATTTCATTTTCGTTCTTTTATCTATCCCGATTCGGCCTCGACACACCTCAGTTGCTACCACTCTGCTGTGCACGACTGAGGTGTGTACTACTTACAATACTTACAATACATGATGCTTATGATACTCTACAGTCTAACATCTTCTCTTTACAAGAGGTACAGCATGTTGCAATATACGAGTTGCTACCACTCCGCTGTGCATGACTGAGTCTAACATCTTCTCTCTACAACAGGTTATGGGCCCTGTAACCGTTTAATCTACTATTAAGAAGTCACAGCACTCATCAGGAATATCCCTGGGCAACTCAAGAACACCACACCCACATCCACCCACACATCACTACCCACCCAACCCACATACACCCCATATCACCCAATCACCTACCTACCATGTTGTCCGGGATCATCTCAATGGCGCAATTATTCACCCACCACCAGCTCACGGCCAACAAGGGGAATTATTCCACTTGGAAGGTCCAAGTTGAAGAATACCTTGCCGGAAAAGGTATCAAGTTGTATATCACTAAAACAACACAGTCCGATGGAACTACCGCCCCTACCATTGCCCGCCCTAGCACCACCCCTACCACTACCCCCACCTCCACCGCCGTCTACTCGCGTAACCCCTCCCAGGAGGAATGGGACCATCGCAATGGCGTTGCTAAATCTGTCATTATGACCAATATCGTCAACTTAATTGGTCTTGGCATTAAAAGAGATGGCACTGCTTTGGAGTGTTGGAAATTCATTGCCTCTGTGTGCGCTCTGAAGAGCAATGCTGCACTCTCCTTGGCCAAAAAAGAGTTTATGTTGTTGAAATTCAACATGTGACAAGCTTAACCTCCATTTCAATGAGGCGTTCAACCTTGCCTACAGCGTCTGAATGCTTGGCAAGGACATTGAGATCAAGGAGCTGAAGAACATCATAATTCACTCCCTGCCTCCCAAGCCAGAATGTGTTAGCGACTGACTAAGCCACGAGACTCAACCAGGTACCACAGCAAGAACTAAGGAAGAAAGTGTTTGCGTTCGTAAGACTAGGCTAGGCCAGGTGTATAAACGAGATCGGAACTAAAGTACAATGATACTACACTACTGCTTATACACTAGTAAGTCTGTGTTTGAGACTCCTTGTCCATACGCGTTTCCACTAGGGATGCTCCACACCCTTGACCCAGTGTTGTATGCTACTAGTCCGTGAAACCATTAAATACGAGTGGTAACTGCATGTAAGTAATAATACTGAAACGACCATGTGTGCTACGAGTGTCGGCGGTGTGTATACAATAGGGAGTCCATGAGGTATCGGCATGTATGATGTCATCCATGTGTTGGGTGTGTGTCCAACATGAGTACGGCTTCGGTAATGAAAAGGAGTATGATCGGTGACGAAACAGATGATGAAACAGTCCGTTGGTTGATAAGACAAGCCCCCCGATAAGATATGATAAGATTGAAAATGTGAAAATATGGCAATTCATAACATCACCCCCTCCTTAAGGCGCAAGTTCCATTCTGCGCCAGAGTCGCTCCATGAGGGCCGCAGAGGGTAGTGTGACGTCAAGGGGTTCGGTGTCAGGCAGTGGCATGGGTCGGAATAAATGTGATGGGAATTGCGACATGGGGACTTCAATGCGAGCAAGCGCAGGTGGCTTCGGCTTATTCGGGTACTGCTGGTGGAAATCGTGAATAGCTTTGTCGGCATTCTTGAGATTGCATGCCGGTTCCCATGTCTGTTCGTGTGTGCCATAACCCTTCCAGTGAACCTTGTATTGAAAACCCCCGCGTACTTCCGGGAATTAACCACTTTCTCAACCTCCCATTCCGGTTCGGCTCCTTCCAGCACAGGTGGTGGACGTGTGTCTCGAGGTTGCGTCGGAAATTGCGGCTCATGGTAAGGCGTCAACAGGGCCTCATTGAACACAGGATGAATGCTTTTCCACGTATGAGGAATCTGGAGCTTGTAAGAGCTCGTCCCAACTTTCTTGATCACTTTGAACGGCCCAAAGCGTTTGTCATCGAGCTTCTTCATTGGTCGGTCCGTACTGAGATTCGTCCCTTCCAGCCATACTTTGTCGCCTTCCTTGTACTCCACTGCCTCTGTCCGTTTCCTGTCATAAAACCGTTTCATGTCCTCTTTGGCCATCTTCAATGCCGACCCCACTTCGTCCCATGTTTTCCTCATGCCGTCGGCAAACTCCTGCGCAGTCTCATTTCTCGATGCCGTTTTTGGGGCGGTGCCTTTGTAGGGGTGTCTGCCTATGTCTGCGAAGAACGGAGTGACTTTGGTTGCCGAGTGTACCCGATCATTGTAAACAAATTCGGCAGAGGGTAGCCATTCGTGCCAGTCGTTCTGATGGTAGTTGACAAATAACCGTAAGAAATGTTCTATCTCTTGGTTCAGCCGTTCCGTCTGCCCATTTGCCTGTGGATGATACGCCGTTGTAAAGTTTCCTTGTATGCCCAACAACCGGTACAACTCCTTCATAAAACGCGAGTGGTATTGTGGACCACGATCATGTATCATCTGGCGTGGTATCCCATGTATGGGGAAAATGCGATCTCGGTAGATGCGGGCCATGCCTTCTGACGTCAGAGTGGTGTGTGTGGTATGATGCGTAATCGCTTTGTGAAATGGTCCACAAACGTGCTGATGCGTTGTATCCTCCCGATTCCGGCAGCTCTCCAATCATGTCCGTCCCTACTATCTCCCATGGCTCGCTTGGCACATCAATAGGATGAAGAGGTGCAGCCGGCTTCGTGCGATGTGACTTGGTGACCTGGCATTTTTGACACCCTTCCACGTATTCCCGGACGTCTCGGCTGATTCCTGGCCACCAATAGGTGCGTGTAATCAACTCGAGAGTCTTGTATCGTCCCGGATGCCCTGCAAGCTGTGCGTCATGGTGCATTCCAATAACTCTTCCCCGCAATTCCTTGTCCTTCGGTATGTAAATACGTCTTTCCACATAATAAGTCCATTTTCCTTCTCTTCCCATCCTTTTTCTTTGTTTTCTAATGCTTTTTGTACGTATCTGTCTTTGTTTCCTTTTCTTTGTTTGATTTTGTTAAGTAATTCGTCCTCCGGTGTATCTACTGTATGTAAAGAAAATTGAATTTGTGAAATAAAAAACTCCGGCTTGAGCAAAACAACGTTTTCGTTATCTTTTTCCCCCTTCTCAAGGCCTGTCATCCTTGACAAGGCATCAGCTTTCCCCATCGTCTTGCCCGGCTTGTGAATCATCTGTATGTCATACTTCCGCTAACTCCGTAACCCATCTTGCCTGCCTCCGATTCAACTTCTGTGGCTTCCGGAAGTACTGGAGGTTTTGATGATCGGTAAACACCTCCACCGTTTCCTTTGCTCCAAGGAGATATTGTCTCCAGTCGTCAATCGAGTCCATAATAGCCATCATCTCTTTGTCGTAGATCTCATAATTGCGCTCTACTTTGTTCAGCGCGCGAGACCAAAAGGCTACTGGTCTCCATTTTCCGTCAACCAACTGGGAAAGAACCACCCCGTTTGCATAGTTCGAGGAGTCTGCCTCGACTCAAAACTTGCCGTTGTCGCGTGGTACGATCAGAACGGGTTCTTCCGTCATCCTCCGTTTCAACTCCTCAAACACCTCGTGCTGCTCCATGCCCCAAACCCACTCGCCCTTCCCGGTTAGCGATGTCAATGGCTTTGCTACTCCCGCAAATCCCCGGATGAAACGTCGGTAGAAGTTGCAGAAGCCCAGGAATGACTGTACTTCCTTCTTCTTTGTTGGCTCCTTCCATTCCTTCACTACGGCTACTTTTGCCGGATCCATCTTCACCTCTCCTCCTCCAACAATAACTCCTAAGTAGTCTACAGTATGTGCCTCAAAACTACATTTCTCGGGTTTTAAATACAACTTATTTACTCGTAATATTTCTAATACTTGTCGTACAATATGCCTATGTTCTTCCAACGTGTTCGTAAAGATAAGTATGTCATCCAAGTAAACTATAACATGTCCTTCATCGATCAGCTCCTTCAGAATGTGATTCATGAACGATTGGAATGTCGCCGGCGAGTTTGTAAGTCCAAAGAACATGACTGAGGGCTCGAACAGGCCTCGGTTTGTTCTAAACGCCGCTTTCCACTCATCACCTTCTTTGATCCGGATGTTATTGTAACCTCATTGGACATCCATCTTTGTGAACCACTTTGCTCCCTTCAGCTTGTCGATAAGCTCCTGAATCAACGGCAAGGGATATCGGTTCTTGATTGTCATGTCGTTCAACTTCCGATAATCCTGTACTGGCCGAAGGCTTCCATCCTTCTTTTTGACAAAGAAGAAGGGTGATGCCATAGGTGAAATTGATGGCTGTATGCGTCCCGTGCGTATGTTTTCCTCCAAGAACTCGTCTAACCTTCTGCTCGGATGGACTAAGGGGATACCTTGCAGTCAACCGGTTTGGAACCAGGCGTAAGTTCTATCGCGTGATCCCAGGGTCTTCGCTCCGGTAACTTGTCAAAGTCCGCCTTGCTGAATACATCGGAAATTCCTCATGTAAGGTGCAGCAGCGGATGAAGGCTGTTGTGATCTCAGCTTTTCACCGCTTTTGCGATAGTTGTCCCAGTCCATCCAGAACAAACGCTCTCCCTCTTCCAACTTCTCTTCTACGTCTTCTCCTTCATCTTCCGGCGAGTTATACTCGGGTAGATAGCCGCAGCGTCTGGGCATCGATCAAAAGTCAATGTGGATTCCGTCCAGTTGATCGTGGGGTTGTGATATCGTAGCCAATCTAGCCCCAAAAAGATACTTGTTTTGCCAAGATTGGTGACGGCCAACTCAATCTTTTCGGCGTGATCACCGATCTTCATCCGGACCTCCACAAAACCTTCGATTGCTCCTCCCTCGTTTAGGGTTCCATCCGCATTGTAGACAGGGAGCTTGACCGGTAACTCCTTGATCGGGAGTCCGTTCTTCTCGACGAATTCTTTATTGACACAAGAACCCGTTGCTCCACTGTCAAGAAGGGCACTCGTTTCCCATTCAGAGCCTGTGTGTACGCTCTCTATGGTTACTCGGAGTTTCATGTCCTGCCCCTTTGTTCCCCGGATGTACTTCCTCGACTTA
>JADNYV010000195.1:0-68316 GCA_015501055.1 Mucidula mucida
CGACAGACAGACAGTAGCAGTTGAATAGCAGTAGAACAGAACAGGAAAAACTATACAACTTGAACACAATGTACACAGAGAAAAGAACAGTTTAGTAGAGTCCGTTGAAGAAATTGTTGTCAGCGGAATGCTGCGATCCTGACAGCTGTCCTGGGAAATACGAGCCATCATTGCCATACACAGGCTGTATTGGCGGTGCACCATCACTCGACGCAAAGGCATCTGGGAGCGCGAGGCTGAAGAACTGCTCAAGGCTCTGTTCGAGGTATGGAGTATCAGATGAAGGTGAAGGCGACGGGAGATAGGGAAATGGGGACGCCTCCGGAGATGGTGTAGTAATGGGTTGCGCAACGCTGTAATCCGACCAGTTGAAGGAAGAAGGGGTCGACTCTACTGAGAAAGTATGGCTAGGAGTCGTGGCCCACGATGACCAGATATCAGGAGATGATACTGGGGACTCGGCGTTCGTCGTCGGTGAGGACCAGTCGTAGCCAGTATCCATCGAGAACAGACTCTCAACGTCGAATGACAGTGCGGGTAGCGCTTCGGCGGCGGGATAAAGCGGTTTAGCTTGGACGTTGGTGAAGGCGTCTTCGAATGGATATTCCGACTGCCATATGTCAAGCTCGGGCTTAACTTCGGCGGTGGGGGTAGTCGGGAAGTTGGCTTCGGAGCCTGAAGAGGATGAAAACCCATCGGAGATCGTGTAGAGACGCTTCCGTATGGTACGGGGCTTGTATCCGTGGGCGCGCTTTTGGTGGCGAAGAGCTAGTGCAGGATCGCCAGTGGCGTAGGCGCACTTGGTGCAGAAGATGTCCTTCGTGTTCGTGTGCCTATTCAATGGTCAGTATCCAGTACAGATATCGCAGATAAGCTACTCACTTCTTCATGTGTGTCTTCAAATTCGATCTCTGGCGCGTCGTATGATCGCACCCGTCCCACGAGCAAGCGAATCTCTTCGTCTTGGGATCATGGATATCGACATGGCGATTCAAGTGGCGGCTCAGCGCATAGACACGCGGACAATAAGGGCATGGCTGAAAAGAGAACAATAGGGAGTTATGTCAGCGACCGCCAAACAATAAGGGTGTCCGCATTTGGACACAAGGCGGGTACTCACAAAGGCGCGGGCTTTGATTGGAGTAGTAGACATTGTGTGATAGGATGTGCAAGCAGAAGTGCGCGGGCGGGATGGGATGGAGGATGATGTTGCTCGAGGTGCTGATGGCAGGGAGCTGGGGAAATCATAGCGAGCGAGCCGACCTTTATACGCGACCAGCAGCACCGACGTTCAACCCAATTGCTTTTCGAAATCTCCCGTTGTAGAAAGTTTGGTCGGAACAAATAAATTGGTTCTGGGGAGTGGCGAGGCTATAGCCTTGTTTGGGAATGGTCTTTGTCTTTTCGCCATGTGCGCTGGTCAAAGAGGCGAGAAATTCCGACATAGGAAGGTGCGTGATAAGCAGGGTTGAGTGGCTTGTTTGATGGGAGCCTGCGCCATCTGGTGGTCGATAGCCTTGTTCCGGAGGGACTGTTGATGAGTCGATTCGTGTTATCTTCGATAGAGCCATACGAGAAGGTAGATGACAAGATATTTCGATGATGAATACTGACATGAACCAAATATACATCACCGAAGAAAGTAGCCTGCAGTCACTTAAGTCCGTCCTAGCACCTTGGGATCTCAATACATCGGTGAAGGCCACACGTACCACAGTCGTGGAAGCCCGACGCAGGAGTCGAAAGCCCACGTTTGGTGGTCGAAAGAGGTGGTGGTTTACTGGGAGGCGAGCAAGTACTGTTGTAGCCTGCCATAGGGCGAGAGGGGGTCCATTTCAGTAGTTAGAGTTTACATAGACAATGAGCAAGCTGAAGGTTATAAGCACGTTCTGCATGGGAAATGGCGTAGAGATTGGACGTAGTTAGATCTGCACGTCGCCGAGCATGCTATACGCCCTGCAGTCCCCGCTGACAAAGCCGGGGCCTCGAATAGCGCGCTTGATCAACGTGTCCGTCTACGCGACAAATGCCACGATGGCATAGTGGGTGGTGGGTGACTCTAGGAAACCAACCCGACCTATATGTAGGGGCGGAGGCATATCCCTCATCTTGGTCATCCGCCTGATCGGCGGAATATATGCGGAGAATGAATCTATAGTCCGACTCTCGTACTGCAAGGTGCGCATCCTCGCTAACTTGCTATCTCTATTATCTCATCGCTTGCAGGACCTGGAATACGCCGCACAAGAGATTGTCTGCCAAATGCAAGCCTCCTCCATTGATCCTCCTTCGCGCCAAAGTGCGTTGTCACGTTCCCTAGGATAACTGGGACTAATCTGGTGCTATAGCGCCTTCAAGTGTTTCCAACGACTACCATAAACGCAGCGCATGCAGCACGGAACTCAAATTCCGCTTTTTAAATTACAAGGATCTTACGCGTCTGACTCGTTCGTATGCGCTTGCTAGTTGAAGACCTGCAGCCCATCCATTTATGTGCGTATTTTGTCGCGTGTTGAACATTTTATCTATGCACTACTAGCCTGCTTTCTTCCGCTCCTTCTTTGGGTCAGTTTGTGCTGTCATTGTTCCCGCACGTGCGCCTGACGCTCGATGAACTCACCCGTACCACCATTGAGGCGACACCGATTGTCACCATCCTCTTGAATCGAGTGCGCTGAAATTTATTTGGCTCCTTCTCCGCGGATTCAGAACGACGCGACCAAACAATGTCTGAGTTACCGACGCTTAGCTTCCACATTTTCCGCCAAATTAACGCTGCTGTCTACGACCATGACCTACCTTCATCCTCTCACGCCTTCGTCCCATGTTCCCTGTCTCTCCTTCTCTCGTCGAAGAAGGACACTACGTCTCGGAATTGTCCATACACCTCGACAGTTGGAGATCGAACGTCTCGGGTGTAGGCCATCTCCGCGTCTAGGAAGATCGGTAATGGCTTCGAACTATCTCGCCGTTGTAACCCCAGGTAACCGACGCCACTGATTGCCTGTGCTTCCGACTCACTCCCTGAATCAACACTTCGCGTGCACAGACATAGTGCGAAACTGTTCCACGAACAACAATCAGCAGCGGTCGTGTCTCTGATCCTCCCTTCTGCACTTTACTCGACTTCGGTATAAATACAGCTCATAATCTCCGAACAAGCTCATCTATCTCACACACAGTTTCGAGCGTTCTCTCGCGCTCTTTCGGTCCAGGTCAGAAGGTCTGACATCGTGCCAAAAACTGCTCTTTCTTGCCATTACCCTTGGGGCATCATCATGGTCAGGCTTGTGTCGTCCAGCACTGTACTTGTCGCGGTTGCGATCGCCGCTTCCGCCACCCCCACGCCTCGCGCGATGCGGGTCCACGATCATCGTGAAGCCGTCCCCAAGGGCTTCGCTGCTGCCGAGGTGGCCAGTGCCGATACCAATCTCAATCTCCGTATCGCATTGACTCCTAAAGACATCGCTGGCTTGGAGAAGACACTTTTGTCAGTTAGTACCCCCAGCAGCGCGTCTTATGGGCAATATCTATCCCTGGATCAAGTCAGTTTGATGCAGGCGACACTTTTCGGATAAAGCTAACGTATCATTTCAGGTCAAAGCATACACCTCGCCCACCGAGGCATCCGTATCCGCCGTCACAGCCTGGCTCACCGAGCACGGTGCAGCAGACATTGCCGTAACTGGCGCTTACAACGACTGGCTCTCCTTCAGCGTCTCCGTCGAAACCGCCAACACCCTCTTCTCCGCGCAGTTTCAAAACTTCGTTGACGAGGACTCTGGAGTGCGCATTGTGCGCACGCTGGAATACTCCCTCCCGAAGGATCTTGAGGCCGATATTGTGTTGGTGCATCCCACAACGTCGTTTGCGAAGCGCCGCTTCGGACCGTCGAGTCCTGTATTTTCTATTCCAATGCCAAACGCCAATGCCAACTTCACAGAACGCGCAAACCCGGCGCCTCTGAGCTGTGAGAGTGCCATCACTCCGGCCTGTTTACAAGCCTTGTATGGTATCCCCACTACTCCTGCTACGGAATCTTCAAACGTTCTTGGTGTCACTGGTCTCATTGAACAATACGCGAATGTTCGTTGTCAGTCTTTTTTTGTGGTTGATCAACTTGACTGACATCCTTGATAGAAAGCAGATCTTAGACGCTTCCTTAAAGAATTTAGACCTGATATCGACCCCAGCACCACTTTTACCTTGCAGAGCGTCGACGGTGGCGTGAATCCGCAGTCTCTATCCGAAGCCGGGTTTGAAGCTGTACGATACCATTAGAAACTCTCAATCACAACACTAACGTTCGTACTCACCGTATAGGGTCTCGATACACAGTACACAGTTGGCGTGGCTACCGGCGTCCCAGTCATTTTCATCAGTGTGGGGAACGAGACTTCTGATGGTGTCGATGGGTCTCTTGACTTGATTGACGTTCTGACTGCTGAAGAAAACCCGCCTCAGGTAGAATTTATCGACTAATATCTTCATCTTGTTTTGCTAAAACCCTTTTAGGTCCTTACTACGAGTTATGGCTTTGACGAAAGAGATATTTCTATTGACTTGGCAACGTACGTAGCAGCGGTATCAACCTACTCCTTTGGTTTCTAATTCTGCACGTAGACGTATCTGTGACGCTTACATGGCATTAGGCGCGCGCGGTGTTTCCATTCTCTTCGCTTCGGGTAAAGAATCTGCTTTGCTGTTATCTCTCATATCTGACACGTTCCTAGGCGACGGTGGTGTAGGGGGCGGTAGCAGTTCGTTTCTCCCCTTCTCCTCGCTATCAGTACTTCTCACTTCTATGAACAGTAGACGAATCATGCACGACGTTCATCCCAGCATTCCCTGCCAGCTGTCCTTGGCAGACCGCAGTCGGTGGAACCACCGGCATCAACCCGGAAGTTGGTGCAAACTTTAGCAGCGGCGGATTCTCCGATTACTTTCCCATGCCCGACTATCAGAAGGACGCGGTGGCGGATTATCTGTGCACTCTCGGCGACACTTACGCTGGCTTGTTCAACGCTTCTGGGCGCGCATTCCCGGACGTTGCGGCGCAAGGCGACAACGTGGTGATCAACTATCAGGATGAGTCTGCGTTTATTCGCGGGACGTCGTGTTCTAGCCCAATCTTTGCGAGCGTTATTTCGTTGGTGAATGATCGTCTGATAGCTGCTGGGAGACCGGTGCTTGGTTTCTTGAATCCTTTGTGAGTCTCAGCGTCGTTTTCGTCCGACTGAGGTTTGATTATTGTTTGAAGCATCTACTCGAATCCGCAAGCCTTCTTTGATATCACGTCGGGCAACAATCCTGGATGTAGGTTTTCGAAATATACATTCCGACTTCTTGATGTTTATGTTGCGTTTCTCTAGGCAATACCGATGGCTTCTCGGCTACCGCTGGCTGTACGTGCTTGTTTCTGTTCATCGTCGAGAAAGGGACCACTAACGTTTATCATCCGAACTTGTAGGGGATCCTGTGAGTGGTCTTCAACTCTTTCTTGTGAAATTTTCTCTGATACCTTCTCGTCAAGGTTACTGGCTTTGGAACACCCAATTTTGACGCTATCTTATGCGCTGCTGGACTGTCAAAATGAGATTGTAGAACTATTTTATGTTTAATCACGCTCTTGCCATTGAGCTTTATCGTCTAATTTATCGTTGGGAGTCTGTCGCCAGATACCGACTGATTTTCATCCGTTTGAAGCCATTACTGTCTTAGGCTTCTTTTGACCGCCACCGCGGGAGATTATCAGTTTTGCAGTCACTGCAGAAAGCACTCGTGCGCGTGTCATGAGGATGATCGTACTCGAGGAAGCGGAGGTGATGGACCATAGTGGCGTGCCGTACAGAGTCGTCTGTAGACCGTTGATACGACTCCTCCAACAGGTCATCAGTGTTCGATTACTCTGAAACGATATCCATCGCCGATGAATTCCAGCCTGCTCCAACAGGGCCCAAGGATACTTGGGATTAATGTCGCCGTTTAGTGAAGATAACGGCGGAGAGGACACCTTACTTTTTCAAAAAGGGAAAGAAACACTTCAATTGAGTCTGTTGACTTCCTCATCGTGCGTCATGGGAAATCGACAAGGGCATTCGAGAGATCTAAAGCAGGCAACGTTACGTTTAACCGATGGAAGCCAGCCTCGTGATGCTATGTAAGCTCGTTGTTACTGCATTGATTAGCCACCCACCACAGATGTTCGTAGTGTACGCCTTAGCAGCGTGCTCCTTATACATCGTCTTGATTGTTATAGATAACGCGATCTGCGGTCGGTATCTACTAGAATTCGGTAGTGTCCGCCGCGAAACGCACCTCCTTTCCTCTGGCGCATTTTTTGGTCTCCGCCGCCCGCGATGCATTTAGGGGAATGCGCAAGTTCAAATCCAGACCAAGCGAACGTGCTCAGTCTTATCATGACAATACTCTATCGTATCTGCTGTTACGAACTGGTCTCTGCTGGCTTGAAAGTTTTCATCGGTATCAGTACGTCGCTGGTGGCAGCAGATTCGTATGACAAGCTTTGCCGGCTTCAGATTTGCGCGAAACCCAGCCGAAGTCGACTAATGATACATTATTCCTTTTATTTACTCTACATAGGTTTAACCAGTTTCCTAGTGCTCACTAAATGGTTAATAGCACACGAGTTGGTAACGACGTGAGATCGACGTGCGTACCACATATTGAATCCAACCTGATACTTGCTCGTCGTGTGCGCCTCCACGAACTGGGACCTTTCCTTCATCAGCATCTTGCGCTCACATTCAGGTTCTTCCCTTGTACACGTGAACGCCAATAGATACTCGCAAATCGCATCCACGAGCTCGAGCGGTAGACGCTCTAAAAGAGGCCCTCTGCATGCCTCTGAGATCCACTCGTACTGTTGTGGTGGAACCGTCGTGGTTGAGGGTACGTGCTTGTTGGGATTGACGAGGAAGAAAGCGAGAATCTTGCGGTGTCCCGGTCTAGTATTGTCCGCGAGGGAGAATGGCAGGACCTGGAGTACGGTTCAATATGGTGCGCAGCCCATAGCCTTGAACTCGAGAAAATAACGGACCTGATGTTGATAGATGTTACGAAACGCGATGCAGCGACCTTGGCACGTCTTTACGCTACCAAGGTCTTGCATGAGGGGCGAATCTCTGCGCGAAAAGGTATAAGTAAGTACAGAGCACAAGATGTGAGATGAATACAGACCGACGAACACCATAAATGATGCTTGTACAATCATCGTCATCCTGTCCATCGTAAAGTGGCTCAACGATAGATGTCCTAAAGGCTAGGCGGGACTCGGTGATGTTCTCTTCGGCAAAGTAATGCATCTCGTCAGGAAGGCTTGGAAGGCGCGAAGCAGAAAAGGAACTCACATAAATGAAAGTTGAAACGATCTCTTCGTTGAGCATTCCTAAACGCGCTGTCAAAAATTTTGACAGGAAAGCGGTATAACAAACTAACCTTCAACATGCCAATTTCCGCCTGGATAAGACGACTTCTCCGGCGTTAAAAAAATATTTGCAAGCTTTACAATAACCTGGATATCGGGAAGCGACACAGTCTTCTTCACAAGATCGAGAGCTCCATCATATTTATCCAATGCCTCTGGTAAAACCTTAGGGATCGATTTCTCCCACTCCTCATACTGCTCATCACTCCAGTCATGCGAATCAATGCCGTGCATAGATGGATCCGGCGGCCCAGTAGAGTTGCCGTCTTTCTGCCATATGCAGGGAATCCCGTGAACTTGTTGCGACGACATACCATGAAAGCTCCATTTTGGGTCAGTGACCATGCGCTGTTCGGTAAGAGGGCGCTTCAAATCGGAGAGCACGCGTTCGAACATGGGTACGGCAACTATCACGAGCGAGTCGATGACGGGGTAAAGAGCAGCATGGTGATCGGGATGGAGATTGATGTATGTGCCGGGCGAAAGCACAGCGACACCGTCGTTGGAGACGCCAAAATCAGATGGAGCCAAGCAAAGTCGATAGAGAGCAAGTTTGAGGCGTTATTGGTCATCGGCGGTTCCATAACGGAAAAGGTGTTATCTGTAAGCTGCTCCCAGGTGATACCATAGGAAACGCAAAATAGGGAAGGATGAACGAGATGGAGAACTTGACCATTAGAGCCGGGATTCCAATCTTTCTCGTCATCTGGAACTTCCTCGAGTAATTTGACACCAGCGAGCAGTTTGTCCAATAACTCAAGGTGGCACCAAAGAATCCGATTTCCAGACTCTTTCATAACAAGCCATTTTGATACCAGTCTCTGCATCCCGACGTGCCGCATAGCCATGCAGTTCTTGGAGAACGTAGTCGACCTTGATAAGAGTCAGAGAAGTTAAAGACGAGCGAGTATAGTAATACACACCATCTTCTCGCTAAGTTTCCATTCTGGCAAGTCATCGATTGGAAGCGCCTGTTCTAACGCCTCCTTACGCCATTTCTCCATGATGTCAGGATTCTTCATCTTGTTCTGCCAATCCTTTTTATCGCGTATAGCAGACGACAAAGCACACATGCGTAATTCGACAATGCAGCGAGGCGCATCTCCCCACTCGTCCGGAGTAGGAGAGTAGATATGCTCTGAGATGGAGAAGGGATGGGGATAAGAGTCTCCGAAAATCTTGGAAGCGAGTTCGTGAGCAAGGACGGCGGGCTGGCGTACGTCGTTGGGATGAACAGGGCGGGGATATTGAGGACGGGCGCCTTCCTCGGTAGGCGTATCCATCCACGCATCAGAGGCGCTTTCGGCATGGATCTCCGGATCACGAGAGACGACGAGCTCTTCGGACATGATGTTAAGTCGATGAAAGACTTAGCTTTCCTTTGTGCAATGTCGCGAAGCGTCACATCACATGACGTGAGTACCATATTCAAATTGACATGTGGAAACTTTTGATTAGACGACGGATTGATTCTACCAGGATGATTCTCTAAAAACAACAATAAGGTATCAGAATCGGTACGAAATCTGAATGTTTATGCCTGCGTTCACGAGCTCTTCAAAGATAGCGGCATGCTCCGCCTTCTTCTCAATTACTCGGCGTCTGCTGCATATCGACAACAATGTCAACCTCCCGCAACTCCGCAACGCGACTGCTTCGCGCCTGGTCACCAAAACGGGACTGGACGAGTCGTTTCGTCCTCTTGAAATGTCTTGGCAGTATCACAAGGCGAATGACCCACACCGCCGGCACGGGGAGTTGCGATACACCTTTGGGTTTCGTCGACAGGAAGTCCAAAGTGGACATTGGAATGGGTACATGGTCGAGGATATATCTGGGTCCGTTGAATGCGTTCAGCTGAAGGGTAGTGAGGGCCTTCTGAGATCGAAGCATTTGCACGAGTAACGCCTCATTGACCTTGCAATGACGGAATGAAAGCTCAGTCAACGTGCAGCCAGAGCGCCGAAGAAATGTTATGTTACTTTGTTGAGGCCACAGGAACGTTGCATGCTGAAAAACAGCATCATTTTCCTGCTGAGATATCGTATCGAGCTGGAAAGTGGAGATAAAGTTATGGATTACAATGCGGGCATTATGGCCTGGAGTGGGCTCTGTGACGCGCCAGAGTTTCAGAGTCTCGAGCAGCTGTGTGTGATCCAAAAGATCGAGAAGCACTGTGTACATACAAGCTGCGCAGGTGAAGTCCTATATTCGGTTAATCAACAAGCCAGAGTCCGATGTTCACTGCACCTGTCTCGAGGATCTCGACATTCGGTATCGCGCGCAGAATTTTCCGACACAGCCCTTCATCGTCCACCTCTATGCTGGCGGTATGAACACGAGCAGCAGGTAACAGCTCGGCATTGATCATAGCGGAGATGAGCTCAGAGCTCTCCACCGCAGATGAAAAGAGGCTTTGGCGCGTGGAAACAGACGAATGAACGTCTTGAAGGAGGAAATGGCGTATGCGGGATCACCCACTTCACACCGTAGATCCACGTGCAAAAGAATGTGAAGGGGAAGGGCGGAGGATCGCTCTATTCGGTCTTGGAGAGCTTTCCAGTATCCGGTCCTCTGATCGGAGGTGCCCGATATTAATGGGTAAGCCAAGCGAGAGCTTTTGGCGCCTGAACCGATTAAAGGGATGGTGGTCCAGACTCGCGCATCGGATAGAGCGGTCGTACTGGCTACGTTTCAGTGGCATGGTTCGCGAGCGGCTGAGTGACTGAGGTAGAGCGCACCTTGTTCCATGTCGTGGTTACTGCAAAAGCACTAAAAATTTCCGCCCGCCGATCCGTGTCACATGCTCGTTTAAGGCAATTATATTACGTCAACCGACCCACTTGCTTCCGACCTTCACGCGTTTTATGTCTCTGACGCTTTAGTCTTGCTTTAGTCCCTGGACGTGTACACACTGAGAACTCCGCATATGTTCTTCAATGCTTTCTGGCTATATCTGTCCTGATCATTCTTTCTCAGCCACAGGGTTTTGGTCTCCATCGAGCCGATACAGTAGTACGCAACTTGGGAAAGAGCCCGACCGCTCATGCGATAGGTGCTCTTTGATTTGATAATGTGTCTAAGCCCTATAAATAGCTAATGCACTCTTGTACAAGTTCAAGAAGCCGCTTTACTCTACTTCGAGTGACTTGCAAGAGTGTCGTGCCACAAGATGTTCATGATTCCTGAGCTCGGGTCTCGGTGAACATTAAACAGGCTAAACAACAGGTACTATTGCCTAAGGGTATGCTCATGTATACAAGGAAAGTATTGCTAACTACAGACTAACGAATGGGTAGAAAGATCATACCCAAGTCTCAAAGGCATGCCTATGAAGCTCCCAAGAAACGTATCTAACCTGGCTCTCCCCATCAATATCCTGGAATGGGTGATATGCATCTGCAATCCACTGCCCTTTCATTGTGGGAAAGTATTTGTCGAAGATGTAGCGGCCAAAAGTGTGAACATTGGCATCATGCGGTCGGTACTGAGCCCCGTCTATTGCTTCGCAAACGTCAAAATCGGAATATCCTCGTTCAATCTCTGCACCCTTACTCTCAGCTCCACTTGTCGCCCGATTGCTCGTGAGCCAAAGAATTCTGACAGATTGTGTCTCTGTCCTCCATTGCAACCAGACCCTCGCAATGAAGCATATGTAATCCTCGGAATGCCTGGACCTCCGATGGAGCTCGAATCTAAACGCCCGCTCGGTTTCAGGAAGAATCCCGCGACCATATTCATTCGCGTGCTTCAAGTCCGGCTTGAGGGTGTTTGGAGGGTCATATATGGTTTTGAGTAGGATCAAATTCCACCAACCAAAAATGGTTGGAGTTTCCTCTCCCCCCAGATAAAAACGTTTCTGTATATGGGCTTCGCCACGGACATGCGCAGGAGGAGGTCCATATAGGAGCGCGTCACGAAGTTGGTCAGCAGTGAGATTCGACATTGTTGTGGATGTGAGAATCTGTGAGAAGAGTATACTATGAGGAAGGTCCTGCGTTGAACTCTGGAATTCAGTGATGACAGTGGTTTATGGTTTCTTGCATCAAAATTTTGCTGTATTTATACCTCTGGGGGAGTGCAGGATGGGGTGACATGCATCAAACAGCCTACCTGAGGCCCCGTTGTTGCTTCCTCTTTCGTAGGTCCTGGGCATGATGTGGCGCTTACATTACCTCGTTCTCTGTTGTTACTACCTCTTATGGCCAATTGAATGAGACCACGACCACGTTCTTGGTTGTCATTTCCGCTGACACACCATTATTTCGCAGAGTATACATGGGGCTCCCTCACAAGTCCTCGCAGGAGCGTACTGACACCAGCATGCAGCAGATTACCAAAATTAATTACATTTGTGATATACAGTACAGACGAAAGAGATACAAGAGGACTGACATACACCGACTATTGTGAAGTCTACGATTCAGATAGAAAAGACTGCCAGTCAAAGCTGTCCGTAGTCGCATCAGTTATAGTGAAGTCACTTTGAATCGCAGTGCGATCCCAGATGGTCTCCAGATCGGGCGAATACAGTGTACGAGAATTGACATGCAACAAATCATGAGAGAGCGCTGGATCGTGTTCGATAAATTGCCGCAGAGCTCGGTCAAAATCGCGTTCGGGATTGTTGGGCTCCAAGTCGAAGAGCTCTGACGATGCAGGGAAGGTAGAGCATCCCGGAATGAGTTCCTCCAAATATGACAGTGGAGAGCCGTCCAAACGGTCGCCATCATCATTTGATAGTTCATTTATTGGAGGAGGGAGATCTGAGGCGACTTGGCGCCGGCTTGTATCCGCAGTGATAGTCGCTCTGTTGTATGGGGCATGCAGACAGGACGCAAAGGGAGTCGAGAAGGAAGACGAGCCCTGACAGCCTGTTTGAAGACCATCCCATCCTGAGAGAGCGGGGGAATCCCACCTGGGCGACGACATACTTGACCTGCATGCCGATCGGAGAAACGCCAATTCTGCAGAATCAAAGGCGGAATGGGAATTTCCGGAATCCTCAGGGGACGGCGAATTGTCCTCTGGGCATTGGATGTTTCGAGTCCTCTGCAGGATCAATCAGTCTTTACAGCACTTATGGAAAACCTGACGTCACCTGATTTTTTGGCCCTTTGAATTGCGGATCAAACTCCACCCAGCCGTGAAGGGTGGCGGCATGCGCCTTGCGCTCCTCAGCAGCCCTTTCCTCCCACTCGCTCTTCTCGTCTGGGGTCATCACCGCCCAAAGCATGCTTGCTCGTGCTCCGGCGTCAGTCATACTCTCGCCTTCAAGCCGCACGGACTTGACGAACTCTTGCCAGAACAGAATCCACGAGTTCATGGGTTTTGAGACACGAGTTTTCTGTTCCACAGAATCCATCGGGGCATGTACGTTTATGAGGGGCGAGAAGTTTGACGCGTGTAGTACAAGGCTTTCAATGGCGTTTGATATTTCGAAAGGATCAGGTCGTGCACGAAAGATGACGATAGGTGGGGTCTGCAATGATGGGGGGATGAAAGACACGTTCAAAACTTGCTGACAAGCTTATAAGGCGCTTGGAGAGGAGATGAGAACCTGTTCCCACAACTTCATCATAACGGGACACACACTCCTTGTCTTTATGCTGAACGCATCAACACTGCGACTGCGGTGGCCCACTTGTCATCTGACTCTCTCGTTAAACGTTCCTGGAATGGATCTAGAAGAGTACAGTTAGACCAAGGTATCAAAACGCGAGATTGAGAATACTTGAGAATGTCGAGTGTAGTCCCGCAGCCGTCCATCGCGATGGAGTTCCAGTGCCCGGCAGTAGCTAAACGTGTTCCTATTGAAAGCCACCCATCGGGCAGGTTGCATAGCTCTCCTGAATGCGGCATCTTTACACCAAAGCGGCGTCTGAAGGGTACGGTCCTCTGGCTTTTACACAACCGTCTACATGCCTTCGTGATTCAGACACAACTTCATGGATCCGCTGCTCTGGTCTTCCGCGGCTTCGTGAAGCCAGTTCCTCAAGGTTTATACGTCCATCTCCGCCTCAAATAAAGATCGCATGAGCGTATATATAACGCAGCGTCGCGACGTGTCGGTGGCAGTGTAGCGAAAACGGTGTTACGGCCCGAGAGGTGCCTTATGATCCCAATAATCCGCGCCGAAACTCTCTATTCGGTCGATCCACGGTGCCAATGAATTGAAGAAATGTCAAATCGATGTTCACGTAACGCATGGTGAGAGATTCTCAGAGCAGTTTTGGGGGGGCTTATCGGATCAAGGCCGCGTGTTGACTAGCGACGACGACCACCATCCAGTCCTTTTCAACCATGGCTGCAGTGCCCACCGAATCATCTAGTGCCTCACCTTCCAGTGAACCACATCCGAGTGTACTCATTCCTGCTCCTTTCGACGTGCCTGATGAGGCCGATCTCGTCATTCGGACATCAGACAACGCCCATCTCTTCGTCTTGAAGGCCTTCCTCACATATAACTCCCAATTCTTTCGCAACGTCCTTTCGGACAGCCTACCCTCACAATCCTACCAAAACCTTCCTCTTCTCCCCATCGATGAGAACTCTCGCACGATGATTGCCGTGATGCGCCTGTGCTATCCAATCCATATCTCCCCAGCCGAAATGCTCATAGTAGCTACCGTACCAGTCATTCAGGCGCTACGAAAATACATCATGACGAAGGCCGAGCATCGGTTCCTCGATGCCATCATGCACACAGAACTCGGGAAGAACCATTCACTTCGCTTCTTCGCGATTGCGCGCTCCTACGATTATGAAGACCTTGCCGCGAAGGCGGTGAAGCAGATTCTTCGTATCCCGCTCTCCGAGTGGGAAGGAGACGAAGAACTCAGGACAATAAGCGCCCTTGATTATCACCGTTTAGTCGACTACTATAAGCGCTGTGGTCAGGCCGTTCCCCGAGCCGTTAGTCCTGAGCTCGATGTACTAGGGCTTCTTCCTTCTCCAGTGGAACACACCCCTTATTCTTCCTCTGTGCGGTGCCAGATTTGTACAGTGCCTCTTTTTCGTATGAGCACGGGCACACCAATTTCCTATGGTCATCCTTGGGTTCAAGATTACCTGAACCAGTCGCAAACAAGGATCGGGCAATGGCGTAGTGCTGGGTTTTTGGATCAGGCCTCCGAGGATCTTATACTTGAGAAAGCTGTCAAGTCCTGTGCATCACAGACAGTTTCCGCGGTGCGGAGGACGCTACAGGCACTCGAGAACGCTATCGAGCGGGAGATATCCAAGGCAAGTGTCTGTTCTTATTCTATAGCGATACCACTTGAGTAACCGCGTCGATGCAGGTGGAAATTGTGCTCGACTGAGCGGAGCGCGGTAGAGTCTCTCAAAATCTGCACAACGTTTATACTGTAAAGACGTCACATTCACAATTGTACTACTTATCCTCCGGTATCAGTCAGACTTGTCGAAAGATCGTGCACCGCGTTTGAGAGGGTATGTATGGGAGAAGTCTTTACCGATTTCTTCTCTACGTTTCCATGCCCAACGCGAGGAGTCCCTCTCAAGCAACACGCTCAAGACAGAGGCGATACTGAATGTCAATTTATCGGTACTTCTACTCCTACTACCTCTGGTACTCTGGTAGGATGATGATGCTCAATGTTTGCCTACATTATAACAATGACCAAGGACACGCCCTGGCAAACACAGTATGGTAATCAAACAGCCTAATAGATCTCATTCCTCTGCTTCTCTGCTTCGCGCCTCTCCTTCTGGTACAGCCCATAAATCCTCGAGTCGGATCGACACCAATGTCATTCTTGCGTAGTGACAATCCTTGGCGTGTTTGATTGAAAGGAATCTCTCGCGTTCTGCATTCAGCCACCAGTGGGTCGAGGGCAGGCACGTGCCCGCCGCGCGCGTACGAATTTGACATGTCAGTCTTGTGAGTAGTCGATCAACTTGCATTGTGCCCGACGTTTTTCTTTAACCGCAACCACCACTAGGGTTCTACATTTTGGCCGCTGGAATCCTCGTATTTCGTGTAACTTGAGGTTACGTTGAGTGTTCTTACGGACACGACAGTGAAGAGTGCCATGCCTGACGATCGTGACTCTGAATCCGCGTCGCATACCAGGTGAGTCAAGGATAGTCCTCTACTGTGGCCACACTGATATCTAGAACTGTCGGTTCCTTTCGGATTTGACTGCACGCTACGACTGGGCTGAGAGCTACTCTCCGCATGCTGCCCTAGAGCACAATGACGCATTATCTGCAACAGAGTTGTCCAGCGTATCGGCCACTAGGAGTTCTTTAATAGCAGAGTACAGTCGTATCCGGATCGATATTGCGTCTCTTCTTGGTGCGACGCTCCTTTTGAAGAAACGGGCAGCACTTATGCGAAGCATCACGGACAAGTACATTGGTGGCGAATCCTCTCTCCGTCGTCTCCCCAACGAGATCCTGCTAGAGATCTTTGAGCAGTACGTTGGCTTCAACCCAGAGCCGTATCGCGTCTTTCACACAGACCGTGGCCCATGGAAATTGCGCCAGGTTTGTCGGAAGTGGCGTCAGCTTGCGAGCAGCTGGCCACGCCTATGGTCGCGTTTTGTATTCCACAATCAAGACGTGTACCGTCCCGATGCCAGGTGCTTCCCCCTTCACAGACTCGATCTACTCCGCACAACAATCCTACTCTCCGCACCTCGTTCCTTGAGCATCAAAATTGTCATGGACAAGGACTACGAGTACGTCACGCGGGACACTACAAATGAGGTTCTTGGAATCCTCAAGGGCGTATCGGAGAAATGGGAGAGTTTTGATGCTGAATGGTACGCGCGTCCGTCTCGCACCACCACGCTGAATGAATGGCTACATAATTTGGAGCATGGGAAACTACCGCTCTTGAAGCGCCTGGCTACGAGAATCCACACATATGAAGTCAATGTCGACTATCATTATTACCCCAAGCCCATCACAGCATTCGCATCCGCACCGTGCGTATCTATCATCCTCCAACAACGAGGAGAGATTGACAACCGTTCTCCACCCAGCGACAACAACTTTGATTTCATTTCCCTTCCATATTGGCAGCTTCTTGATTTCCACTGCGTTGAGATCTATGATCGCAACTCCGATTGGCCCGAAACGCCATTCATTCGTCGGACATTCGTCGACATGCTTGATAACGCAGCCGTGCCGAAGCTCCGTGCGTTCTCTTACAAAGTCAATGCAAGCAATGTTTTCGCAAGAACCGTGTCCTGACCGGGCTGCTTGGACCAGATAAATATCCCGACCTCGAGGACCTCGAGATTCTTCGAAAGCCTCGGTATAGAGAGGAAATAATCGTCCATAACTACCCTGAACAGTCGAAGTGGGGTCAATGCACATCCCGAGATGACTAGCATGGAATTAACTAGAGACAACGTCTCGAGGGGATATTGAGCTCCTACGCACGAAGTAGGATCACCGACATAGAGATCCGTCAGAGCGGGAAAGGCATAGCGCCCAAAAATATCGGGATGACAGACGCCCAGCTTGACTACGCCACAGTGGACATTTCGACCCGCAGTACTCCTCCCAGGCAGTCCGGTGCCTCAATCTTTTTCCAAAGAATTGTCAGAGCACAGTTCGTCCCAGTTTGACCTCCTTCCTGTTCTTCGATGCCTTCGAATCAAACTGTCATTGGGTAATACTCGGGGACCTGTGTTCCTCAAATTGGATTCGCAAACGCCACACTCGCACAGGTTGTCAAACTACGGCGTCGGCATCGGTCGCTGGAATTTTCGTTGACGCTAGAGGGTGGCGGGGTGAAGATTTGGGAGCCGTTGGCCATAACGCGCGATCTTTGTGAACGCGGGCTAGTTCGGCGGAAGTATCATGATGTTCAATATTCGGAAGGCGAAGAGTTTCTTGACCATCTTGACTATGAGTGGTACTCCAGGGATGAATACTACTACACCCATCGCGAGGCCAAGCCATGTGCAGATTGTGTTAGGCGGAAAGAGGATGAGGAGTTCTGGACAGCGGGTGTCGTGTAGATCTCATTCGAAGACATAAGTGTTTGCTAACATGTTTTGTATATACCCATACTAATAGGAAACAAAAATTGAATTATGTCGTGTTACTCAGCTGATTGTAAACAAGGAAGGGAAGCCGTGCGCATACTAACATAAGTATTGTCCGTTCCTCTTGTATGCTGGGAGGTTTATCCTTCTTCGATGCCAAAATTCTCCGCAAGTCCGACCTGAACCTGTACGCCGCATCAAATATCTTCTCTTTCCTATCAAGTGTGGGGCTTTGACGAAGGCCATCATGAGAATGCTGCACTCGACGGTCTTACCGGAGCTTCGCACTGTTGGATACAAGCCCGGACAAGTCGACACCTCTTGTAATCCCTACCTCGACGGACACGTACCAGACCCGCTCCCGTTACCTCCGACCCGCTTCCGTTACCACCGATAACTCGTACTGACTCGTTTACTCTACGTTGTTCTTTTCTTACTTCACGCTACTCTCACTGTCTCCCGAATCCCCGTTAGATATTCGATTATTTACAGTATATAAGCTACATACTTTTGGTCTATATACTGTGTGCATTCCTCCTCCTTGTCCGAGTCCTTGAGATCCAACACGCACAACTACGCTGATGATATATACCTAGTGGAGTGCCATGGCAAAGTCGATCGTCTTCCAGTTCAAGTTGATGAGGAACTTGAACGCCTTGTGGGCAGTACCGACCTCGTGGAGTCGTCATTAGGAACCAGAGCGTTTATCTTGAAAGACGATTTGAGGCGATCGCCCGAGAACCCACAGTTGATTATGAGGAACCATAGCACACCAATAAATAGCGCACCCAATACGAATGGACTGGTACAAGTCAGGACTCAATTGGTGGCTGGTGTTGCAGAACTGAAACGTTCAATGACCGTACGTTTCGCTTGCGGTACTGATGTCAGAATGGATACCATACAATATGGGACGGCGAACTCGGTCTATCCTCACCAGGAAGACAGACCTAAGTAAGAAAATGTCAACTGCACACATCCTGGTGGGCGGCCCGTAGGCCCATTCTGATGGAACAGCGCTCACTTGCGCTGGATTCGGGACTATCGAGCTTTGTGTCTTGGCAGAAGCAGAACCTCGTGTTGCCGCTCGACTCACTCTCATCTGGTTTGAAAAGAATTTCCTTCAAGCATCATTCTGTGGCATCACCTACTACACTACAAGGATACGTAGAAATGCGACATCGTAATCCTTGGTCTGCTGCGTAGTGACCGACGAATCCACCATTCTGAACTGTTAACGATCAAGAAGTTTCCGTTCATAGTAAAATTTCTTCACGTATTGCTTTGTGAATCGCATTTTCCCACTTTCCTTTGAAGCTTTCGCATGCAGTGCCCACGAAAATGGATGTCTTTTTTGGCTTCTGACAAACAGGTTACAGCGTTATCACCTCGATGAACCTTTGTTACCACAAGCGCCACTGCAATGAAACGGTGAAAAACGCCCATTTCCTTCCCAATCATTTAATTCCATTGATCATATATTCATATCCCCAGTCACATATATCTGCCGCCACCACGATTACAGCATTCATATCTCACGGTTCTGTTGTTTATTACCGTGATATGAACATGTCTAGAGCGTACAAGCAAGTGTTTAGCGACAGATACACTATGCCATCACTGTCGTAAGGCTACAATGGGACACAAGATCAAATCAAGCCAGCCACAACTGCGCCACGATAATTGTTGAAGGGTATGTCATCTTAGACAAGACTTCTCGCTATGAGACCATACAAGGTCGGGCATTCCATTATTGTTGCACTTCCGTGACGTAGATCAATATGGAAATCGCCTCCTAGTTGAACGTACCCAGGAATTCGAAACTTTGTGGTATGGAGCGATCACGGGCGAATTAGGACGCACAGAACCCGGGGAGGTGAGTACTAAGAAGTTGAGGGTTACGTGAAGCAGGGGATATGATTGCCTACCCAAGTGTGGTGTCGCGAGGACCGTGTCACCGCCAAATCTATGCATGATAATTAGCCTTGGAGAGAGCACTGGTGTACTGATCATCATCAAATCGGCGTCATCGCGAGAAAAAAGGTGACTGTTTCAGCCCTACTGTTTGATCCAGACAAAGTCGTCCTCTCGAGCTCAAGCGATAACGGTGGCGCTGCCTATGTGGATGGACGCGGCCAAGGCTTGTGGAAGACGATTCTCTGGCGCGATTTGAAGACTGCCATGACGAGGAATGCTCAGGATATACTATGAGGAGAGACGGTGAAAGTGTGTGGCTTGATACATCATTTACCAAGATGTATGCAACACAGAGAGAACATGACGAGAGCGCAGGAGGAAATCAAACGACGCACTCCGCCATCCACAGAAGCGCCTCTGCTTATTTTGTCGTGAACGTCAAAGTGAACACTGAGCATAGGGACGTACGAGTAATCATCCACGTATTTGCGCTCGCAGCTAACGACGCTTGGATCGCTGCAGGGTGCGCGTCGGGTAGGGGGGAAGTGATAGTGGAACAAAGGACAGGAGCGAATAGAGAATCTTTACGCCAGTGAAAAGCAGATGGGAGAGAAGGCACGGTGGAGATGTCAAAGGCTCGGGATGCATCGGGATGTTGAAGATGTCGTCGAAGGGGAGGATCATGCTACTTGTTCTCCAGTTCGGAGGAGGGTTAGAGATATCGAAGGAGTTAGTTAACGCTCCCACTGCACAACTTTACACGTAGATCCAGAGGGAGAGAGAGAAGGTTAACAACGGTAGTGGTAGAAGCGAAGAGGATGACGTCATCCGACACACATCATGCATCGGTAAATGACAGTCAACTCGCCTTCCTCCATCACTCATTTGCAAGAGCGTGCGCGGGCTCCTGTTGCCCTTTTCTTTGGCACATGATGAAGAGAATGCGCGTTCCGACACGCCTTATGGGAATTGCCGCCATGGAGCCGCGTCGAGGAGTACGCCTGTCGCGAGTATGTCTATCACGGTCTTGTACCCCTACTAAGCTTACCTGCTCCTCTTTGAGGCTATCGCAGCAAGTCGACACGGACCGGTTTTCGTAGTAGCCGAATAGCGAACCCATGACCACCCCGCATCTTCTACCACCATGAGCGAAAGCAAAGGGCGACGTGTATTCATCATCGGCGGGGGATGTACGGCGTTTATCAAGGTGTGTTCAACCAATTGGCGTGCTCGCCTATATTGACGTGTGTAGCCCAGGGCAAAGCGGACGACGGAAGATGTATGCTCTTCCGTGAAAGCAAATCGGACGACACTTATACATTTCGCAGATGGGTCTCGAGGCTGCGACGAAGGCGTTGCTAGACGCTGGGATCACGTACGACGAGGTCGAGCTGGCGAGCGTTGGGTACTGCTATGGTGATTCCACGGCGGGCCAGGTGAGTACCACCCTTTCCCACATCCTGATACTCAGATATCCTCAGCGATCCCTCTACGCACTCGGTCTGACGTCTATCCCCATCACCAACGTCAACAACAACTGCTCTACCGGCTCGACCGCCCTCTTCGCCGCGTCCTCCGCTGTTCGATACGGCCAAGCGTCATGCGCACTCGCCCTTGGATTCGAACAAATGAAGCCCGGCAGTCTCGGAAGCAATTTTCCCGACCGCCCATCTCCCACCGCGCTCCTCAACCAGCGCAGTGCTGAAGCTGAAGAGGCGCTCGGGGGGAACCATGGTCCTGGTGCGCCGCGCATGTTTGATAACGCGGCCAAAGAGTATTTCAAAAAGTACGGCTGTGGATCTGCGGAAGACTTGGCGAGGATTGCGAGCAAGAATCATAAACACTCGGTGAACAACCCGTATAGCCAGTTCCGGGATGGATGGAGCGTGGAGCAGGTAATGAAGGGGAAGAAGATTACGGATCAGCTGACGGTGTATATGTGCAGTCCAACGTCGGACGGCGCGGCGTGCTGTATCGTGGCGGACGAGGCGTTTGTCAGGAAGCATGGACTGGAGAATCAGGCGATTGAGATTGTGGCGAGTGCGTTGATGACGGATACACTGTCGGGCGATGCGATGGACATTGTTGGTTATGGCATGTCTCGCAAGTGTGCGGACAAGGTGTTTCAAGAGGCTAATGCGAGCAGGGACGTCGTCGGTGTCGTCGAACTGCACGATTGCTTTGCTTCCAACGAGGTAAGCTTTCTTCATTATTGTATCCTCATCTGACGCGCCACCTGGCTGGTGACGTATGACGCGCTGCGACTCTGTCCGGATGGTGGCGCGGTTGATATGGTGAGGCGTGGCGATAACACGTATGGCGGGAGATTGAATACAAGCAAAAAAACGGAGACGACAGAGGGTACAACTTGTAGTAGTATACAGAAAACAGTTAGAGTCCGCTTCACAGCCGATATTCGGGGTTCAAATGCACCGCGAGCGAACTTGGCTGCCATAAAGAAGAAGAGCCCTGAGGCGACGACGAAGGGAAAGCACCATTCATAGATGGATAAGCTTCGGGGAGCGCAAAGCTGAAGAATTGTTCCAGGCTCTGTTCTGTATATGGAGCAGGAGACGGGGAGTAAGGAGTCGAATGGAAAGAGGACGACGGCGCGGGGGATGGTACAAGAAATTGGTCACGGTTCTCATCTAAAGATGGCGACCAGTCGAAAGAAGTAGGTGACGACTCTACGGCAAAAGTAGGTTGGGGAGTCGGGGCCCACGATGACCAGATATCGGGGGATGAGACTAGGGACTCGGCGTTCGTGAATGGCAAGGACCAATCGTAGCCAGACTCCATCGAGAACAGGCTCTCAACGTCGAATGACAGTGCGGGTATCGCTTCGGCGGCGGGATATAGCGGTCTAGCCTGGACGTTGGTGAAGGCGTCTTCGAATGGATATTCCAACTGCCAGATGTCAAGCTCGGGCTTGACTTCAGCGGTGGGCGTGGTCGGGGAGCTGGCTGCGGAGCCTGAAGAGGATGAGAATGCGTCCGAGATCGTGTAGAGACGCTTCCGTATGGTGCGAGGTTTGTATCCGTGCGCGCGCTTTTGGTGGCGAAGAGCTAATGCAGGATCGCCAGTGGCATAAGCGAACTTGGTACAGAAAATGTCCTTCGTGTTCGTATGCCTAGTCGACTCTTCAAATTCGATCTCTGGCGCGTCGTATGATCGCAACCGTCCCACGGACAAGCAAATCTCTTCGTCTTGGGATCATGGATCTCGACATGACGCTTCAAGTGGCGGTTCAGCGCATAGACCCGTGGACAATAAGGGCATGGCTGAAAAGAGAACAAAAGGGAGTTATGTCAGCGACCGATGAACAATAACGGTGTCCGGATTTGGACACAAGGCGGGTACTCACAAAGGCTCGGGCTTTGATTGGAGAAGACATTGTGTGATAGGATGTGCAAGCAAAAGTGTGCGGGCGGGATGGGATGGAGGATGATGTTGCTCGAGGTGCTGATGCATGGGCAAGCGAATCTCTTCGTCTTGGATATCGACATGTGCGAGAGATTAGTTGTGCGCGGCGTCAAGGGTACTTCTGTCCATTTCCGTATGCTACACGGGCTTGTCAGTTACGAAGGGAGTATAACGAGAGGAGAGAAAACTCACATCACAGTACGAAACGGTAGATGATTATACGACGTAAACTATGGTTGTTCAACGAATCGAGTTCATAGAAGGCGATGGGTGCATAGCTAACGCAAAACTCAGCGTGAGTAGTTCAGCATAAGGCTTGTACACGCCGCTAATAGCGACCCATGTAACCTTGATCAAAGTCTAGAAAATGACAACGTTAGTATGCACTTAACATCGACCAGTGGTATGACTTACTAAGAAGTTACTGTCCTGAGACTTGGAGACGACGTCTATTAGGACGTGGGTCCTCGACAAGACAAGTGTCTACAGCACCAAGGTCAATCGGGTTAGATACAGACTGAAACTCGAAAACGTCACCATGACGCGAGGACAGCGCGGCGAAGGCTGCGCCGAGGACGAAAGTCTTCAACCAATACTCCTCCGTGGATGTTATCGCTTGCCGTGCTATCAAGAACCCTCCCGACCCGACTTGCGCCATGTCTGGCGCATTCGGAGGACGTCGTAGCACTAGAACAAAGGAGTATCTCTATTGCACGAGCACGTTTCTCCGACTTCAGTTGTGCCTACGCCCTCCCACAGTTATCTAAAGCATAAGATCAGTACATGAAGGAATTGATTAATATCAACAAATTCACCTTGGCACGATGAGAATACCAGCAATTCCATCGCTGAGTACAGAGGGTTGTCCTCTGGATGTCTTCCTTGTCGAGTTCAAATTCCCGATGTCGCGCCCTACATCATGCCGACAATGTCAGGCAATCCGTCAATCGTACGGCGCGAGCGAAACAGCATTCGCGGTGAGGCGCGTCGGGCGTAGCATTGTCATCCTTGAGTCCTAACAGCGAAATCAGTGAAAAGCACCAGATGAATCAATTCGACTTACTAATGGTTATCCACTGCCCACGGTATCTAGCTCACGGATATCCTTTCAGAAATGAATACAATAGGGAACAAAATTGTAGAACTCACCCTCGACAACTGGCGGTCAACATTCAGAGCCGCGCTGCGCCATAGCGGCGAATGTAGCGCACATGAAGCCAACCATTTACGGAGGACAACCATCGCGCCCTGTCACAAAGACGCGTCGTCGCCGTTCCAGCGCTGAGATGTCGCTGAAAGTTGTGCTAGCAGTGGCCCGGAATGAACAATGCTAAACATAATGTCGAAGACCGGGGGGGCGTTAATCCGTGGTCTCCTGTATCCGCCGTACCATTTCGGCTTTCTCACCGGCACGAAGCCAAATGGGAAAAGGACGCGTCGCGAAGACAACGCCGCAGACGTCGGCGAACAACAAACAAGGCATACTGAAGTCTCGAGGTCTATTATAGACATCAGCAAATTTGGACCACACATCAACGGCGTGGACTTACCAGGTAAGCCCGAGTCTTCATGGTCGGTGCGGGATGAGATGAATGGGTTCCTCGAAGAAGTCGTCGGAGCCTTATGCCCATGCGAGTATAAGGAATGTAGCAGTCGGAGGTGTACAGAGAATGTACCGTTCATGAGCATAGCCAGTCCCCGATGGTTTACTCGACGTCTGGTACTGTGGGGGCGGGAAATGAGTAGGGCTACGACGTGCTGGAAGACTACGGACCAAGCGAGGAGTAGAAGGCGGCATTAATGAACGATCCTAGCCGCGACACTGTCGTCCACGTCGCGCTAAACAGCACCAAAAGAAAATCTGGAAAAACTCGTCAACGGGCTATGGAACGACACGAAACAATAGACGTACCAGAGCGTTATAGCGCAGAATGAAGACACCTGATGAAGGGAAATGATGAGCAAGAATATCAACAACGATGGTGGGAAGAAAGAAATGGACCTCTCACGATCACTGGCTCGGTCACGTTATGAACGCGTCGGGAATGGTATGGAGAGAACAACAGCGCCGGCTCAGAGGGACCCACAGAAGAAGTGAGGTATGAGATAAAGAAGTAGAACATGGCCGTGTCGCAGTAAGGAAGAGGGAAGGATGGGAGAGGGAATGATGAGTTCTAACCGAATCCCATCGCCTTTTATTCGTGTTTCCATTCCCCAAAGATTCATCAGAGACGTAAATACATTCGGGTAGTCAACCGCAACTGTGCGCGACCGTCGGACTGTACGAAATCTTTCCAATATTCGGGCGCATATTACGCCGCCACACAATCTCGCTTCTGCTTAATTCGCCGCCCTGTGCAAAAGACAGTGAGGCGATTCTAGTCACAATCAATATAACACTTCGACTTTATCATAGTCAGACCTCAAGATACGCAGTGAACGCAATACAGAAGAAACTTACCTCCGTCTCTAGAATGCACCACAGCGACTATCCCGTCCTTGACAGAATCCTCCGAGTATCAAAATACTCCAATTACATGAAGGGTCCACCTCTGATGATCTGATGGGAGTAAGGCCGACGCGCCCAGACACGGAGCTAACGAAAACTTACAGATTGGACTTTTCACCTTCACGTACGCAACGCTTCGCATTGCTAATTACATCCTTTTAGGAACGGAGAAATGAGCCCGAGTACGTTGTCATATGAGTCAGCACAAATTCAACGCCATTAAATTGCGGAAAAGGAACGAACCATTTCAGCATATTGGTGACACAGCGCGCGAATCGCGTGTTAACGTTGCTTCTAGGCGAGATCAAGGTCGCAGAGAGTGTATTCAGAGTAGATACACCTAATGTAGCCATGGCGTATGTGAAATTTGAACGGGAAACAAGATTTACGCCAAAGTCGCAGAGGGACGGAGGAGGAGCACGAGCACTGGCGTCATTTCCCCGCATCCATGGCGGACCAGATAAGATTGTCGATTCCCCAGAGACGTCATAGGGCCCAAGAGATCCTCGTGCCATCGATGTGCAGGGTCCCGAAGGCCGCACAGAGCGTTTGACGCGAAAAGTAGGCTTCAAAGCGCGTTCAGAGGTTCATAAAGCATCGGATATCACAGTACGTAATCCATAGAGTCGTCTCCAAGTAAATTCAGACATGCTGGAGATACAGGCGAGTGGGAAACCAAAAGAGTGCGCCAGTGGAACCGTTTCGAAATCGGACACGTCGTGGTTCGAGTTCAAGTCAACCCGATCACCTGGACCTATTCTATCCGCATGTTGACACTTCATGCCGATATTTTGCCGCCATTTCCGAGTAGATTGGACGTCTAGGCGGAGGTGACGACTCGGTGTACCCGCTGAGCGTGCGGAATAAACCCTCTTCGTAGAATACGCCTGTTGGACTTGGCGACCCGACGGACATCATCTCCAGGGTGTACATGACGACTTCTAGTAAACTTCAGGTCCATCTTACGGTGTCGTAACGAGATCTTTTCTGAAGACATTTCGGACATTCCTACTTCTCCGTAAGTGTCAACATGTGCTATATCGTCTACTCTTGCTTTGGGCCGACTTTGGGTGTTTACCAGGTTATCATAGTATCTCATACAATACTCAGGATGGTCTTTAAAACGTCTTGTAGTGCTTCTAAGACATGATATTCGTCAGATACAGATACAGATTTGTACACTACTCTAACAACACTTTCGAGTCCACAGTCAACGAATGGAGTCAAAAATTGCAGCAAGAATTTAAAATCGACTGTAATTGCAAGATAAACTACGACACGAGGATCTCTTCTACGTAGTCTACATATGTACTCGCTTCAACGTATCTACTATGCCCGCGATGGCCTCAAGTTCAACCAACCGAATGGACCGTGCCAAAGCAGTCTACTGCCAAGCACGTCGTCAGCCGGGAAATCAGAACGGCGAGCGAACGCGTAACTGAAAAGAATTCACGGCGATGATTTCACCGTTGACACGAAACTACAAACAGTCAGCTCCGCTGGGTGATCGAAAGGAAATGAGAGGCACTAACCGTCAGATGGCAGAACCAAATGGAGACCGTAGTCTCTCGAGAAGTACGGTACCCACGCCGTAGAGTCAGCGCCCGTGTCCAACTGACTGTGGCGTCGAGTTCCATGACTATCTGCATATCATCGCAGTGAGAAGCTCGCAGCGCGAGCGCAGCGGCGGTAACGCCAGATGCTCACTGCGATTGAAGGGTATCCAGACGCTGTCTCACGAAATTAGCGTGGAAATGAACTAAAGCATGATAACGTACCGCCGCGTATTCGTCACCAACGTGTCCGAAAGCGTCTATAAATCCGAGCTCCGTGAGATCTAGATCGGCATCAGCGGCGAGTTTAGCCGCAGGCTGGGCTGATGGTCGTAGGTACAATTGGAGTTCCTGGCGGCTTGGCTTGATGGAGACGGTTCAAAGGAGGCGACGAGAGCAATGGTGCGCGGAGACGTCAAAGATAGTGCACACAGCCTTGGCCGACAATACATGGGCACCAAAGTCCGGGTGCAGCGAGAATTGAAGGAACTGTGGCGTTGATATTCCCGGAGACGTGATTATCCCAGCAGCGGCAAGATCGCAGTGTAGCGTCGCTGGCGGCCGTGAAGTACGGCATGAATACTATTTACGCGAAATTAGCCTGAACCCTTGAAAGGAACTAAGTAAAATCACGTACCTCCGCATATTCGTCACCACGATGTCCTGGAGCGTCCAGACACGCGAGCTACGTGGTATCCAAGTCGCATTCAGGCCCTGATTGACCCGACGGCTGAGGTCGTGCGTCCAAGACCCACGAGGACGAGTTCCAAATGTGGCGTTGGTTATGGTCGCCATCAGTGGTTACGCCAGTACTGAAAGGCGCCCGGGAAGAGCGCAGCGGTGGACGTTCCGCAGGCTGTTGCATTGAAAGCAGTCTGGAATTAGCAATTAGTGAGCTACATCATGGTAACGTACGCGGATAACATTACCGTCAAAACGTCCCAATTTGTCGAGAAACCCGAATCAACAAGATCCAGATCGGAATCAGGGCGCGGTGGCATTCGGAAGGATTTCGCTCTAGATTTGCTGGTAACGTGTCCGAGCCAAGGTCAGAATAAGCGAAATTTGAACCAAAATTCACACCTTTTTTAGAAAAAAAAAGCCGGGCCGGCAGGCCATTTACTGCTGGAGATGCACTAAACATCGTGGTTTCACAGTGATGCATCGTTTGTGGAATGTCGGGACATACGGTGGAGGCGGCGAAGCCGCCTCGCCTAATAGCCTAGGAAATTCCAGTTCCAATCGCGCTGAATACGGGCTAACGTACCGCATTTGATGCTGAACACTCCCATCTGACGAGAATGAGTCAAAAATCACACATTTAGAATGAACCAAATACGCACCTGAAAAGCCGCTCCGGCCAGGACGTTGAAGCAGTCGTAGAATCAGAACATGGTTTCCATGGCAGCGAAATCGCTATCCTTTGACTGCAGAGGGCTGTAGACGTGGCGGAGAAGTACCTGGCATTCGACTGGTTTCTCCAATCACCGCGAATGTCACGCCGCCGCGGACAAAAGACCTGTGATGCAAAGGGAAATGAGCATGAAATCTACCGCCGAATGAACATGAAAACAGTCAAAAACACTACTTGAAAGACACACTTTTTCTTGAAATCCAAGCCCAGCCGGCGAGGCGGTCTACGCGGCGCTAATCCATGGTTCCGTTTGAAAAGGTAGCCGCATTCCGATGTAAGTCGAATTGTCCATATTGTCGGCGCCGAAAGCGCAGACGCGTCGTATCTGTGGGGAATCAGATTTGTGGGAAGTAGTTGATGGTAAGAGGCTAACCATCAAGTTGGCAAATGATGATCGACACTCACACGATCGACGTCTACCTCTAACCGTCATGTCGCTCCCAGCGTCATCGCTCACCACCCTTCAAGTCTCTCCAATTTGGCTTCTTTCGAGCTGATGGGTGTCTGTGTGTCCGTTCTCTGTTAGTTCTTTAAATGTATAACGCAACCACGCACCTGAAAACCGTCCTCGTCAATCTCGTCTCGAGACGCCTTGCTATAAGTTCTCTTCGAAATCCGACATATGTTCTTGACGAATTGAGGGTGTCTCCGTCTGCAAAATGTTTTAGCTGTATCTGGTATGACTCGGCTAACTGCACGTACCTTGTCGCTACACTGTCCGACTTCTCCGGCCTTGGCTAAATTCTGACAACGGATCTCGACGAATTGAGCGGGTACACCTCTTTAGATGCGGCGCCATAGAACCTTTCTGCCTCGTCAACTCCTCTGCTGAGCCACTTCAGGTTCCAATATGCGCTGAAATAATGTAAGTTCAGCGCACAAACATGGCGAAGGAAACGACGAACATACGTCAACAGTGATATGTTTCTGGCGGAAACGGTGTTGGGGAAAGTGACGGTAGGAGAGAAAGGATGAATGGGGACTCTAGGCTGACATTCGCCAGAGATCGAATCAGGTCCCCGCCGGACGAAAATTTCCGTATGTAAGATGCGTTCTACTCCGATCGTTGCCTTGACTAACATTTTTTAGGTCCCCGTATGGTCTTCCGTGGCGCACTCATAGGATGGTATAAGTGTCTCTGATAAAATCCCATGGGTACTTTTCCTGAACTGTACGCACATTAACTTCAAGCTTTCGAGGTCTGTATTGACTGAGCTGAGTACGTGCCGTCAGACCTCAATATGTGTCGCATCAGTAACCAAACTGCCCTGCAGTTTACGGGATTGCGGCTATTTTCTGCTTTTATTCTTGAGATACACGAATCTGTGAACGTGCTAGGACTACGAGACTGTATTATCGAAACAGAATGACAATCCGCGTTGAACAACATTGCGGGACCACCAGAACAAAAGCTCCGCCACATAGTCTCAGTCATGATGCGATGGAAGCGCGCACTGCGCATCAGTCAACAGATTAGTGATGTCGGGCCCAGACGCCCGCCCACTAAATCAAACCTTAACTGAAAAGGCCTATAAGAGGACGAAGAATTCTGGTTGTACGCCATCACCCATGTTTCCTTCTCGGCGTTATGCTGCCATTATGCTCGCCGATGTCCTTGATATTTTTCGCGACTTGCATTCGGCAGTTCTCTCGACTGTGCTCGTGATGTGTGTGTCTTTCTTTCTTTGTACGGACAGCTCCTTCTCACGGCGTCTTCGTTCGAGTGACTTGTGTACTCACTAGGTCCGGTATCGTCTTGTGGTCACGCAACATTCGAGTAAGTGTTTCTTATGTCTTTCTGTCACTGTCATCCTAACCTGTTTATTGCGTAGACAGACCATGGCGATCAGAACACTAATTCTTCTGCCTCGATTCGCAAGCTTCAGTGCTACGAATTCGACGGCAGCACGGTACGTCCAGTGACTCGCCCAAAATTCACTCATTCACCTCTGTAAAAGTCCGTGTGTGCTGGGGCAAACACCACAGCTCTGCTGCGACTGCGCGAGCCAGGTATGGGATGATTTTGGGGCCCGTGTGGCTTAATGGGGCTGACCCTACCCAAACCCGACCTTGCGCGCAGTTGGTGTTTGCCTGGTATCCTGCCCGCCCTCCTTGGAGTAGCGCAATCAGCCACCGAGACTCTGTTTTTTTTAAGCCTTTCCGCGAGAGATTTGACGCTGTACTCGCCAGCCCCTGCCCTGGGTAACGGAGCGCTCGCGGTTTGAATCTCGGCCGAGAAGCCCAAAGACCTTAGCAGGGCACCTTGACGGTACCACCTACGAGCTTAAAAGTGCTCTTTAGCGAGACGTGCCTGTACAAAATGCACAGGCACCTTTCGCTTAGACATTTACAGTAAATACTTGCCGTAGTAGTCAAATAATGCATTCATTTGACCAAGAAGAACCAAAGAGCACTCGAAGATGTCTCCCCCGAAGAACCACGCGAAGACATTTCCCCAAAGACACCGAAGAGGAGGATGCTTCCCCGAAGAACCACGCGTTCCTTCCCCGAAGAGCCACGCGAAGCGAAGAGGATGACGTCATCCGACACACATCATGCATCGGTAAATGACAGTCGACTCGCCTTCCTCCATCACTCATTTGCAAGAGCGTGCGCGGGCTCCTGTGGCCCTTTTCTTTGGCACATGATGAAGAGAATGCGCGTTCCGACACGCCTTATGGGAATTGCCGCCATGGAGCCGCGTCGAGGAGTACGCCTGTCGCGAGTATGTCTATCACGGTCTTGTACCCCTACTCCTCTTTGAGGCTATCGCAGCAAGTCGACACGGACCGGTTGTCGTAGTAGCCGAATAGCGAACCCATGACCACCCCGCATCTTCTACCACCATGAGCGAAAGCAAAGGGCGACGTGTATTCATCATCGGCGGGGGATGTACGGCGTTTATCAAGGTGGGTTCGCGTGCTTGCCTATATTGACGTGTGTAGCCCAGGGCAAAGCGGACGACGGAAGATGTATGCTCTTCCGTGAAAGCAAATCGGACGACGCTTATACATTTCGCAGATGGGTCTCGAGGCTGCGACGAAGGCGTTGCTAGACGCTGGGATCACGTACGACGAGGTCGAGCTGGCGAGCGTTGGGTACTGCTATGGTGATTCCACGGCGGGCCAGGTGAGTACCACCCTTTCCCATATCCTGATACTCAGATATCCTCAGCGATCCCTCTACGCACTCGGTCTGACGTCTATCCCCATCACCAACGTCAACAACAACTGCTCTACCGGCTCGACCGCCCTCTTCGCCGCGTCCTCCGCTGTTCGATACGGCCAAGCGTCATGCGCTCTTGCCCTGGATTCGAGCAAATGAAGCCCGGCAGTCTCGGCAGCAATTTCCCCGACCGTCCATCTCCCACCGCGCTCCTCAACCAGCGCAGTGCTGAAGCTGAAGAGGCGCTCGGGGGGAACCATGGTCCTGGTGCGCCGCGCATGTTTGATAACGCAGCGAAAGAGTATTTCAAAAAGTACGGGTGTGGGTCTGCGGAGATCTAGGCAGGATTGCGAGCAAGAATCATAAACACTCGGTGAACAACCCGTATAGCCAGTTCCGGGATGGATGGAGTGTGGAGCAGGTGATGAAGGGGAAGAGATTACGGATCAGCTGACGGTGTATATGTGCAGTCCAACGTCGGACGGCGCGGCGTGCTGTATCGTGGCGGACGAGGCGTTTGTCAGAACATGGACTGGAGAATCAGGCGATTGAGATTGTGGCGAGTGCGTTGATGACGGATACACTGTCGGCCTACAAGGGAGATGCGATGGATATTGTCGGTTATGGCATGTCTCGCAAGTGTGCTGACAAGGTGTTTGAGGAGGCCAATGCGAGCAGGGACGATGTCGGTGTCGTGAACTGCACGATTGCTTTGCTTCCAACGAGGTAAGCTTCAGTTTTGGTTATATCCTCATCTGACGCGCCGTATAGCTGGTGACGTATGACGCGCTGCGTCTCTGTCCGATGGCGGCGCAGTTGATATGGTCAGACGCGGCGACAACACGTATGGCGGGAAATACGTCATCAACCCTAGTGGCGGACTCGAAGCAAAGGACATCCACTCGGGGCGACGGGACTCGGTATGCATTTCTACATCACGAGTACGTCTTCTCTCTTCCTTCCCTCCGCTCTCCTCACCTCTTCTTCCTAGTGCAATTGAGAAATTGGGCTGGTCCGATGCAAGCTCCGGGGCTCTTCCCCTTGGTAATCCCCGCGGCAAGTATGGGCTGGTGCATAATCTGGGTTGGGTGGGGCGGTGGTCGTGTCGCTGTTGCGGAGGCCGAGTTTTGGAGGGAGGGTGGGAGGATGGAAGGGACAGGTGGGGTATAATCATGCGTGTGTGTGTAGAGGTGTGACGAGGGAGGATGTGGATAAGGTTAAGTCGAGGAGGAGTGCGAGTGAGTATGTCTTGCAGGCGGCAAAGCTGTAAGTATAAAAATGGATGTTTTTGAGGACTACTGCATGTTCGTCAAATGTTCCGTTTACTGAACGTTCTGGTAAGCGAACTTTCCTTTCTTGTGCGACTATTATACAGGCCCTTCTGTTTGTAGGCTGTGATGGTGATGCGCCAAGGCCAGTAAGGCGCTGCTTCTTGATGCTTTGAAACGACAGCATGATTGCTCCGCCTGTCGCTGATTCTATCACTCCTCGAGGCGAAAATTATCCTTCAGTTCCCCTGGGATCTATTTCCTGTACGCCACGTCAAATGTCGTTTCTATCCGAACGAGGCTGACGAGGCGCATCATCAAAAAACTCCATGGCACGGTCGCACAATTACGCTGAGCTTTGATCACTGTTCAATTGTGTGGCTGCGAGTAGAATGTAACACAAATCATTGGCATGCGCACTTGATCCCTGAGGACATCTTAATCAGAATGTTCCGACCATGATGCTTTGCCTGCTGGTTCTTGATTTGACCCCATCGACACGCTTTTACAAGAATAGATATGAGGAACTGTCATCCCATCGTCAAACGATGCCTGGACGACCTCTTATTCCCAAACAGCTAGAATTGTCCTAGCTTGACATCACGGCTTGATTGTTCAGAGTGACTCTTTTCATTCTGTGCATACTCACGCAATTCATAGCAGTACTGGCTGATGATCTTTCACCGTTCTTCTAGTCGCCCCGGAGTAATGGCGGTCCCTCGCGTAATCCTAATAGAAACACTGCTCGTACTCACGCTTCCTTTGATCATGTCCACCAACGATACGCAACTGCAATACGAATTGGATGAGGCAGGGGTCAAATCCATCCTCTCCACCACGCTCAATGCATGGATTCTCAGATGTTCTGCTACGTCGTCTATACATCTTTTCGATGTATCAAATCCGTACGCCCCCTCATTTGTCTTTGCGTCCATTATTTCTCATGGCATCGTAATCAGTGTCTACGTCGCACCAGAGAATCGTCTTCAACAGGCAAGCGAAAAGCCTTGGCTGGCCCAATCACGCTCATCTTGACCATGCGCAAGTGGGCTGTGTATGACATTTTGTCAACGCCACGTTCATCGATGCAGCTGCAACTCGAGAGGTCGACTTTGTGTGGTCCTCGTCGGGTTGAAACTTTCGGATCAGTCACCTTGTTTTGTGGTACAGAAAATGTCCTTCGTGTTCGTATGCCTAGTCGACTCTTCAAATTCGATCTCTGGCGCGTCGTATGATCGCAACCGTCCCACGGACAAGCGAATCTCTTCGTCTTGGGATCATGGATCTCGACATGACGCTTCAAGTGGCGGTTCAGCGCATAGACCCGTGGACAATAAGGGCATGGCTGAAAAGAGAACAAAAGGGAGTTATGTCAGCGACCGATGAACAATAACGGTGTCCGGATTTGGACACAAGGCGGGTACTCACAAAGGCTCGGGCTTTGATTGGAGAAGACATTGTGTGATAGGATGTGCAAGCAAAAGTGCGCGGGCGGGATGGGATGGAGGATGATGTTGCTCGAGGTGCTGATGCATGGGCAAGCGAATCTCTTCGTCTTGGATATCGACATGTGCGAGAGATTAGTTGTGCGCGGCGTCAAGGGTACTTCTGTCCATTTCCGTATGCTACACGGGCTTGTCAGTTACGAAGGGAGTATAACGAGAGGAGAGAAAACTCACATCACAGTACGAAACGGTAGATGATTATACGACGTAAACTATGGTTGTTCAACGAATCGAGTTCATAGAAGGCGATGGGTGCATAGCTAACGCAAAACTCAGCGTGAGTAGTTCAGCATAAGGCTTGTACACGCCGCTAATAGCGACCCATGTAACCTTGATCAAAGTCTAGAAAATGACAACATTAGTATGCACTTAACATCGACCAGTGGTATGACTTACTAAGAATTACTGTCCTGAGACTTGGAGACGACGTCTATTAGACGTGGTCCTCGACAAGACAAGTGTCTACAGCACCAAGGTCAATCGGGTTAGATACAGACTGAAACTCGAAAACTCACCATGACGCGAGGACAGCGCGGCGAAGGCTGCGCCGAGGACGAAAGTCTTCAACCAATACTCCTCCGTGGATGTTATCGCTTGCCGTGCTATCAAGAACCCTCCCGACCCGACTTGCGCCACGTCTGGCGCATTCGGAGGACGTCGTAGCACTAGAACAAAGGAGTATCTCTATTGCACGAGCACGTTTCTCCGACTTCAGTTGTGCCTACGCCCTCCCACAGTTATCTAAAGCATAAGATCAGTACATGAAGGAATTGATTAATATCAACAAATTCACCTTGGCACGATGAGAATACCAGCAATTCCATCGCTGAGTACAGAGGGTTGTCCTCTGGATGTCTTCCTTGTCGAGTTCAAATTCCCGATGTCGCGCCCTACATCATGCCGACAATGTCAGGCAATCCGTCAATCGTACGGCGCGAGCGAAACAGCATTCGCGGTGAGGCGCGTCGGGCGTAGCATTGTCATCCTTGAGTCCTAACAGCGAAATCAGTGAAAAGCACCAGATGAATCAATTCGACTTACTAATGGTTATCCACTGCCCACGGTATCTAGCTCACGGATATCCTTTCAGAAATGAATACAATAGGGAACAAAATTGTAGAACTCACCCTCGACAACTGGCGGTCAACATTCAGAGCCGCGCTGCGCCATAGCGGCGAATGTAGCGCACATGAAGCCAACCATTTACGGAGGACAACCATCGCGCCCTGTCACAAAGACGCGTCGTCGCCGTTCCAGCGCTGAGATGTCGCTGAAAGTTGTGCTAGCAGTGGCCCGGAATGAACAATGCTAAACATAATGTCGAAGACCGGGGGGGCGTTAATCCGTGGTCTCCTGTATCCGCCGTACCATTTCGGCTTTCTCACCGGCACGAAGCCAAATGGGAAAAGGACGCGTCGCGAAGACAACGCCGCAGACGTCGGCGAACAACAAACAAGGCATACTGAAGTCTCGAGGTCTATTATAGACATCAGCAAATTTGGACCACACATCAACGGCGTGGACTTACCAGGTAAGCCCGAGTCTTCATGGTCGGTGCGGGATGAGATGAATGGGTTCCTCGAAGAAGTCGTCGGAGCCTTATGCCCATGCGAGTATAAGGAATGTAGCAGTCGGAGGTGTACAGAGAATGTACCGTTCATGAGCATAGCCAGTCCCCGACGGTTTACTCGACGTCTGGTACTGTGGGGGCGGGAAATGAGTAGGGCTACGACGTGCTGGAAGACTACGGACCAAGCGAGGAGTAGAAGGCGGCATTAATGAACGATCCTAGCCGCGACACTGTCGTCCACGTCGCGCTAAACAGCACCAAAAGAAAATCTGGAAAAACTCGTCAACGGGCTATGGAACGACACGAAACAATAGACGTACCAGAGCGTTATAGCGCAGAATGAAGACACCTGATGAAGGGAAATGATGAGCAAGAATATCAACAACGATGGTGGGAAGAAAGAAATGGACCTCTCACGATCACTGGCTCGGTCACGTTATGAACGCGTCGGGAATGGTATGGAGAGAACAACGGCGCCGACTCAGAGGGACCCAACAGAAGAAGTGAGGTATGAGATAAAGAAGTAGAACATGGCCGTGTCGCAGTAAGGAAGAGGGAAGGATGGGAGAGGGAATGATGAGTTCTAACCGAATCCCATCGCCTTTTATTCGTGTTTCCATTCCCCAAAGATTCATCAGAGACGTAAATACATTCGGGTAGTCAACCGCAACTGTGCGCGACCGTCGGACTGTACGAAATCTTTCCAATATTCGGGCGCATATTACGCCGCCACACAATCTCGCTTCTGCTTAATTCGCCGCCCTGTGCAAAAGACAGTGAGGCGATTCTAGTCACAATCAATATAACACTTTGACTTTATCATAGTCAGACCTCAAGACACGCAGTGAACGCAATACAGAAGAAACTTACCTCCGTCTCTAGAATGCACCACAGCGACTATCCCGTCCTCGACAGAATCCTCCGAGTATCAAAATACTCCAATTACATGAAGGGTCCACCTCTGATGATCTGATGGGAGTAAGGCCGACGCGCCCAGACACGGAGCTAACGAAAACTTACAGATTGGACTTTTCACCTTCACGTACGCAACGCTTCGCATTGCTAATTACATCCTTTTAGGAACGGAGAAATGAGCCCGAGTACGTTGTCATATGAGTCAGCACAAATTCAACGCCATTAAATTGCGGAAAAGGAACGAACCATTTCAGCATATTGGTGACACAGCGCGCGAATCGCGTGTTAACGTTGCTTCTAGGCGAGATCAAGGTCGCAGAGAGTGTATTCAGAGTAGATACACCTAATGTAGCCATGGCGTATGTGAAATTTGAACGGGAAACAAGATTTACGCCAAAGTCGCAGAGGGACGGAGGAGGAGCACGAGCACTGGCGTCATTTCCCCGCATCCATGGCGGACCAGATAAGATTGTCGATACTCCAGAGACGTCATAGGGCCCAGGAGATCCTCGTGCCATCGATGTGCAGGGTCCCGAAGGCCGCACAGAGCGTTTGACGCGAAAAGTAGGCTTCAAAGCGCGTTCAGAGGTTCATAAAGCATCGGATATCACAGTACGTAATCGATAGAGTTGTCTCCAAGTAAATTCAGACATGCTGGAGATACAGGCGAGTGGGAAACCAAAAGAGTGCGCCAGTGTAACCGTTTCGAAATCGGACACGTCGTGGTTCGAGTTCAAGTCAACCCGATCACCTGGACCTATTCTATCCGCATGTTGACACTTCATGCCGATATTTTGCCGCCATTTCCGAGTAGATTGGACGTCTAGGCGGAGGTGACGACTCGGTGTACCCGCTGAGCGTGCGGAATAAACCCTCTTCGTAGAATACACCTATTGGACTTGGCGACCCGACGGACATCATCTCCAGGGTGTACATGACGACTTCTAGTAAACTTCAGGTCCATCTTACGGTGTCGTAACGAGATCTTTTCTGAAGACATTTCGGACATTCCTACTTCTCCGTAAGTGTCAACATGTGCTATATCGTCTACTCTTGCTTTGGGCCACTTTGGGTGTTTACCAGGTTATCATAGTATCTCATACAATACTCAGGATGGTCTTTATAACGTCTTGTAGTGCTTCTAAGACATGATATTCGTCAGATACAGATTTGTACACTACTCTAACAACACATTCCGAGTCCACAGTGAACGGATGGGAGTCAAAAATTGCAGCAAGGATTTAAAATCGACTATAATTGCACGATAAACTACGACACGAGGGATCTCTTCTATGTGGTCTACATATGTACTCGCTTCAACGTATCTACTATGTCCGCGATGGCCTCAAGTTCATCCAAGCGAACGGACCGTGCCACAGCAGTCTACTGCCGAGCACGTCGTCAGCCGGGGAATCAGGAACGGCGAGCTCACGCGTAACTGAAAAGAATTCTACGGCGATGATTTCACCGTTGACACGAAACTACAAACAGTTAGCTCCGCCTAGGTGATCGAAAGGAAATGAGAGCACTAACCGTCAGATGGCAGAACCAAATGGAGACCGTAGTCTCTCGAGAAGTACGGTACCCACGCCGTAGAGTCAGGGCCCGTGTCCAACTGACTGTGGCGTCGAGTTCTGTGACATCCCTTATCATCGCAGTGAGAAGCTGCAGCGCGAGCGCAGCGGCGGTAACGCCAGCTGCTCACTGTGATTGAACGGGTATCCAGACGCTGTCTCACGAAATTAGCATGTAATGAAATAAAGCATGATAACGTACCGCCGCGTATTCGTCACCAACGTGTCCGAAAGCGTGCATAAATCCGAGCTCCGTGAGATCTAGATCGGCATCAGCGGCGAGTTTAGCCGCAGGCTGGGCTGATGGTCGTAGGTACAATTGGAGTTCCTGGCGGCTTGGCTCGATGGAGACGGTTCAAAGGAGGCGACGAGAGCAATGGTGCGCGGAGACGTCAAAGATAGTGCACACAGCCTTGGCCGACAATACATGGGCACCAAAGTCCGGGTGCAGCGAGACTTGAAGGAACTGTGGCGTTGATATTCCCGGAGACGTGATTATCCCAGCAGCGGCAAGATCGCAGTGTAGCGTCCTGATGCCGGCCGTGAAGTACGGCATGAATACTATTTACGCGAAATTAGCCTGAACCCTTGAAAGGAACTAAGTAAAATCACGTACCTCCGCATATTCGTCACCACGATGTCCTGGAGCGTCCAGACACGCGAGCTACGTGGTATCCAATCGAATTCAGGCCCTGATTGACCCGACGGCTGAGGTCGTGCGTCCAAGACCCACGAGGACGAGTTCCAAATGTGGCGTTGGTTATGGTCGCCATCAGTGGTTACGCCAGTACTGAAAGGCGCCCGGGAAGAGCGCGCGGTGGACGTTCCGCAGGCTGTCGCATTGAAAGAGTCTGGAATTAGCAATCAGTAGGCTACATCATGGTAACGTACGCGGATAACATTACCGTCAAAACGTCCCAATTTGTCGAGAAACCCGAATCAAACAAGATCCAGATCGGAATCGAGGGCGCGCCGTGGCATTTTGGAAGGAATTCGCTCTAGATTTGCTGGTAACGTGTCCGAGCCAAGGTCAGAATAAGCGAAATTTGAACCAAAAATTCACACCTTTTTTTAGAAAAAAAAGCCCGGCCGGCGAGGCCATTTAATGCTGGAGATGCACTAAACTCGTGGTTTCACAGTGATGCATCGTTTGTGGAATGTCGGGACATACGGTGGAGGCGGCGAAGCCGCCTAACAGAAATTCCAAGTTTCCAAATTGCGTGAAATAGAGGGCTAACCGTACCGTATTTGATATGGAAACAATCCCCATCTGACGAGAATGAGTCAAAAATCACACATTTAGAATGAACCAAAATACGCACCTGAAAAGCCGCTCCGGCCAGGACGTTGAAGCAGTCGTAGAATCAGAACATGGTTTCCATGGCAGCGAAATCGCTATCCTTTGACTGCAGAGGGCTGTAGACGTGGCGGAGAAGTACCTGGCATTCGACTGGTTTCTCCAATCACCGCGAATGTCACGCCGCCGCGGACAAAAGACCTGTGATGCAAAGGGAAATGAGCATAAAATCTACCGCTGAATGGCCGTGAAAACAGTCAAAATTGCTAGTTAAGAAACGCACTTTTTCTCGAAATCCAAGCCTAGCCGGCGAGGCGGTTCGCGGCACGGATTCCATGGCTCTGGCAAAGGTGGCTGCATCCGAACTGTCCATATTGTGGCACCAAAAGTGCAGACGCGTTGTATCTGGGGGAATCAGATTCGTGGTCGAAGTAGTTGATGGTAAAAGGCTAACCATCAAGTTGCCAAATGATGATCAACACTCACGCGATCAACATCTACCTCTACCCGTCATGTTGCTCCCAGCGTCATCGCTCACCGACCCTTCAAGTCTCTCCAATTTGGCTTCTTTCGACGCTGATGGGTGTCTGTGTGTCCGTTTTCTGTTAGTTCTTTGTAAATTGTATAACGCAACCACGCACCTTGAAAACCGTCCGTCTCGTCGAGATGCCTATGTTCTCTTCGAAATCCGACCAAGGTTCTCGACGAATTGAGGGTGGTTCCTTCTGCGAAACGTTTCAGCGGTATCTGGTATGACTCGGCTCACTGGACGTACCTTGTCGCCACACTACCCGACTTCTCCGACCGTGGGCAAATTCTGACAACGGATCTCGACGAATTGAGCGGGTACACCTCTCTAAGGCGGCGCCGTAGAACCCTTCCTGCCTTGTCGACCCTCTTGTCAGCGGTAATTGGACTGTTGACGACGCCAGAATGCGCTGAGATAATGAAGTTCAGCGCACGAGCATGGCGAAGGAAACGACGAACATACCGCAACAGTGACATGTTTCTGGCGGAAACGGTGTCGGGGAAAGTGACGGTAGGAGAGAAAGGAGAATGGGGACTACAATCTGATATTCGCCCAGAGATCGAATTCAGGTCCCCGCCGGACGAAAATTTCCGTATGTAAGATGCGTTCTACGTCCGATCGTTGCCTTGACTAACATTTTTTTTAGGTCCCCGTTATGGTCTTCCGTGGCGCACTCGATAGGATGGTATAAGTGTCTCTGTAAGTAATAAATACCCATGGGTACGTTTCCTGATACTGTACGCACATCAACTTCAAGCTTTCGAGGTCTGTATTGACTGAGCTGATGTACGTGCCGTCAGACCTCAATATTTGTTGCATCAGTTACCAAAACTGCCCTGCAGTTTACGGGATTGGCGGCTATTTTCTTGCTTTTATTCTTGAGATACAAGACTCTCTGAACCGGCTAGGACTACAAGACATGTATTGATCGAATCCTAATGACAATCCGCGTCGAACAACATTGCGGGACCACCAGAACAAAAGCTCCGCCACATAGTCTCAGTCATGATGCGATGGAAGCGCGCACTGCGCATCAGTCAACAGATTAGTGATGTCGGGCCCAGACGCCCGCCCACTAAATCAAACCTTAACTGAAAAGGCCTATAAGAGGACGAAGAATTCTGGTTGTACGCCATCACCCATGTTTCCTTCTCGGCGTTATGCTGCCATTATGCTCGCCGATGTCCTTGATATTTTTCGCGACTTGCATTCGGCAGTTCTCTCGACTGTGCTCGTGATGTGTGTGTCTTTCTTTCTTTGTACGGACAGCTCCTTCTCACGGCGTCTTCGTTCGAGTGACTTGTGTACTCACTAGGTCCGGTATCGTCTTGTGGTCCACGCAACATTCGAGTAAGTGTTTCTTATGTCTTTCTGTCACTGTCATCCTAACCTGTTTATTGCGTAGACAGACCATGGCGATCAGAACACTAATTCTTCTGCCTCGATTCGCAAGCTTCAGTGCTACGAATTCAACGGCAGCACGGTGCGTCACAGTGACTCGCCCACAATTCACTCATTCACCTCTCTAAAAGTCCGTGTGTGCTGGGGCAAACACCACAGCTCTTGCTGCGACTGCGCGAGCCAGGTATGGGATGATTTTGGGGCCCGTGTGGCTTAATGGGGCTGACCCTACCCAAACCCGACCTTGCGCGCAGTTGGTGTTTGCCTGGTATCCTGCCCGCCCTCCTTGGAGTAGCGCAATCAGCCACCGAGACTCTGTTTTTTTTAAGCCTTTCCGCGAGAGATTTGACGCTGTACTCGCCAGCCCCTGCCCTGGGTAACGGAGCGCTCGCGGTTTGAATCTCGGCCGAGAAGCCCAAAGACCTTAGCAGGGCACCTTGACGGTACCACCTACGAGCTTAAAAGTGCTCTTTACCGAGCCGTGCCTGTGCAAAATGCACAGGCACCTTTCGCTTAGACATTTACAGTAAATACTTGCCGTAGTAGTCAAATAATGCAGTCATTTGACCAAGAAGAAGAAGAGCACTCGAAGATGTCTCCCCCGAAGAACCACGCGAAGACATTTCCCCAAAGACACCGAAGAGGAGGATGCTTCCCCGAAGAACCACGCGTTCCTTCCCCGAAGAGCCACGCTGCCGAAGACACGTCAATCTCCCTCTATCCCCGCACACATTGATTGCAGCACACCCTGCTGGACCCTCAACAGAGGGAACGGACTCGAGGATGCAGCATATAGTGGGGGAGGAGGAAGGGAGGCGACATCATCAAAGATCTTTGTGAACGCGGGCTAGTTCAGCGGAAGTATCATGATGTTCAATATTCGGAAGGCAAAGAGTTTCTTGACTATGAGTGGTACTCCAGGGATGAATACTACTACAGCCATGGCGAGGCCAAGCCATGTGCAGATTGAGGAGTTCTGGAGAGCGGGTGTGGTGTAGATAAGTTCATTGGCAGGCCGAGGTGTTCCATAGAATGTTTTGTATATCCACTTATCTAGGAAACAAGGATTTAGTTATGTTGGGTTGCGAAGCGAAGAGGATGACGTCATCCGACACACATCGTGCATCGGTAAATGACAGTCGACTCGCCTTCCTCCATCACTCATTTGCAAGAGCGTGCGCTGGCTCCTGTGGCCCTTTTCTTTGGCACATGATGAAGAGAATGCGCGTTCCGACACGCCTTATGGGAATTGCCGCCATGGAGCCGCGTCGAGGAGTACGCCTGTCGCGAGTATGTCTATCACGGTCTTGTACCCCTACTAAGCTTACCTGCTCCTCTTTGAGGCTATCGCAGCAAGTCGACACGGACCGGTTATCGTAGTAGCCGAATAGCGAACCCATGACCACCCCGCATCTTCTACCACCATGAGCGAAAGCAAAGGGCGACGTGTATTCATCATCGGCGGGGGATGTACGGCGTTTATCAAGGTGCGTTTAAAAACTGGTGTGCTCGCCTAGGGCAAGGCGGACGACGGAAGATGTATGCTCTTCCGTGAAAGCAAATCGGACGACGCTTATACATTTCGCAGATGGGTCTCGAGGCTGCGACGAAGGCGTTGCTAGACGCTGGGATCGCGTACGATGAGGTCGAGCTAGCAAGCGTTGGGTACTGCTATGGTGATTCCACGGCGGGCCAGGTGAGTACCACCCTTGCCCATATCCTGATACTCAGATATCCTCAGCGATCCCTCTACGCACTCGGTCTGACGTCTATCCCCATCACCAACGTCAACAACAACTGCTCTACCGGCTCGACCGCCCTCTTCGCCGCGTCCTCCGCTGTTCGATACGGCCAAGCGTCATGCGCTCTTGCCCTGGGATTCGAGCAAATGAAGCCCGGCAGTCTCGGCAGCAACTTCCCCGACCGTCCATCTCCCACCGCGCTCCTCAACCAGCGCAGTGCTGAAGCTGAAGAGGCGCTCGAGGGGAACCATGGTCCTGGTGCGCCGCGCATGTTTGATAACGCAGCGAAAGAGTATTTCAAAAAGTACGGGTGTGGGTCTGCGGAGGATCTAGGCAGGATTGCGAGCAAGAATCATAAACACTCGGTGAACAACCCGTATAGCCAGTTCCGGGATGGATGGAGCGTGGAGCAGGTAATGAAGGGGAAGAAGATTACGGATCAGCTGACGGTGTATATGTGCAGTCCTACGTCGGATGGGGCGGCGTGCTGTATCGTGGCGGATGAGGCGTTTGTGAAGAAACATGGACTAGAGAATCAGGCGATTGAGATTGTGGCGAGTGCGTTGATGACGGATACACCGTCGGCATACAAGGGCGATGCGATGGACATTGTTGGTTATGGCATGTCTCGCAAGTGTGCGGACAAGGTGTTTCAAGAGGCTAATGCGAGCAGGGACGACGTCGGTGTCGTCGAACTGCACGATTGCTTTGCTTCCAACGAGGTAAGCTTTCTTCATTATTGTATCCTCATCTGACGCGCCACCTAGCTGGTGACGTATGACGCGCTGCGACTCTGTCCGGATGGTGGCGCGGTTGATATGGTGAGGCGTGGCGATAACACGTATGGCGGGAAATACGTCATCAACCCTAGCGGCGGACTCGAAGCGAAAGGACATCCACTCGGGGCGACGGGACTCGGTATGCATTTCTACATCACGAGTACGTCTTCTCTCTTCCTTCCCTTCCTCTTCCTCACCTCTTCTTCCTAGTGCAATTGAGAAATTGGGCTGGTCCGATGCAAGCTCCGGGGCTCTTCCCCTCGCGTAATCCCCGCGGCAAGTATGGGCTGGTGCATAATCTGGGCTTGGGTGGGGCGGTGGTCGTGTCGCTGTTGAGGAGGCCCGAGTTTTGGAAGGAGGGTGGGCAGGATGGAAGGGATAGGTTAGGGTATAACCATGCGTGTGTGTGTAGAGGTGTCACGAGGGCGGATGTCGACAAAGTAAAGTCGAGGAGGAGTGCGAGTGAGTATGTGCTGCAGGCGGCAAAGCTGTAAGTATAAAAATGGATGTTTTTGAGGACTACTGCATGTTCGTCAAATGTTCCGTTTACTGAACGTTCTGGTAAGCGAACTTTCCTTTCTTGTGCGACCATTATACAGGCCCTTCGGTCTTGTAGGCTGTGATGGTGATGCGCCAAGGCCAGTAAGGGCGCTGCTTCTTGATGCTTTGAAACGACAGCATGATTGCTCCCGCCTGTCGCTGATTCTATCACTCCTCGAGGCGAAAATTATCCTTCAGTTCCCCGGGATCTATTTCCTGTACGCCACGTCAAATGTCGTCCCTTTCCTATCCATAACGAGGCTTTGACGAGGCGCATCATCAAAAAACTCCATGGCACGGTCGCACAATTACGCTGAGCTTTGATCACTGTTCAAATATTTCGCTGGGAGTAAAATGTAACACAAATCATTGGCATGCGCACTTGATCCCTTTAGCAAGTACAATCTTTTAATCAGAATATTCCGACGATGATGCTTTGCCTGCTGGTTCTTGATTTGACCCCATCGACACGCTTTTACAAGAATAGATATGAGGACTTGGCATCCCATCGTCAAACGATGCCTGGACGACCTCTTACATATCCCCAAAACAGCTAGAATTGTCTAGCTTGACATCACGGCTTGATTGTTCAGAGTGATTCTTCCCATTCTGTGCATACCCACGCAATTTATAGGAGTACTGGCTGATGATCTTTCACCGTTCTTCTAGTCGCCCCCGGAGTAATGGCGGTCCCTCGCGTAATCCTAATAGAAACACTGCTCGTACTCACGCTTCCTTTGATCATGTCCACCAACGTTACGCAACCGCAATACGGGTTGGACGAGGCAGGCGTCAAATACGTCCTTTCCACCACGCTCAATGCATGGATTCTCGAGATGTTCTGCTACATCGTCTATACATCTTTTCGATGTATCAAATCCGTACGCCCCCTCATTTGTCTTTGCGTCCATTATTTCTCATGGCATCGTAATCAGTGTCTACGTCGCACCAGAGAATCGTCTTCAACAGGCAAGCGAAAAGCCTTGGCTGGCCCAATCACGCTCATCTTGACCATGCGCAAGTGGGCTGTGTATGACATTTTGTCAACGCCACGTTCATCGATGCAGCTGCAACTCGAGAGGTCGACTTTGTGTGGTCCTCGTCGGGTTGAAACTTTCGGATCAGTCACCTTGTTTTGCGATGATACGTACTCGTTGCCGATTTGATTATGGTCGGTACGCCATGCAGCGTCTATGAACGCTATCATGCGTAGATTTGGCAATCATGGGCAATACGGACAGCGGCTGTTACACACGTCCGTCCGCCGAGTTCTCTACCCTTTCCGACGGAACATCGGACTCTAGAGTGCATTTTGTGAGCGTCAATCCGAATTCAGGAATCTGGACGACTTGGGCAAGCTGAGCATTGTTTCGCGAGATGACTCCGAGGTAAAGAAGGTCAGTGCCGTGTAGATTGTCACCGGATATGACAGGCGTTACGGAAAAACGTTCATACGATAGCACACTCTCGGTCTTCAGTGTTCACATCGAACCAGAGAATCGTCTTCCACAAGCATTGGCCGCCGGGTCCATCTGTACCACAACAACGCGCGTAGGCTTTTCGTCAAGTTGGAACAAGTTTGTCTGGATGTACGCCGGTTGAGACGTTTTGGTAACTATCATGTGTACTTAGATTTGGCGGTCATACGCACGAACAAGCATACGATGCAGCTTCGAAGACCTCTACTTTGAAAGATTGACTGGAACAAAGTCTACTGCATGCTCTGGATTGTTGGGTGGATTATTATCTTCCTCATCGGGTGGCGCCCAGCTCTGAACTTGGTATGGTTACCGTCATGATACTGGCATCGGCGCTATTATATTCGGGCGCATTCATCGGCATGGTTTCATTCTCTTGACGAGGACATACGTGGACGCTTTTCTACCTTCAATGACTGTACGTACCACTACTCATGTATCGTATTCACACATATTTCAATCTTCTTCCAAGTACGACAGGGAATCTTCCACCATTTTCGTGACGTATCTTCATGCCCGTTCCCGTTTACATTCTCAGGCCCACGCTTTGCGATACCTTGTCTCCAGCATTAAGCCTAACTCTCTTCGAGGCCCCGCTATGGAAGCGGTGTTCCAGCATGTCGACTTGAAGGTTGTGTCCCTGCCTCTTGCACGGCGCAGTGCCTCAACGCCTACTCGCTAATCGTCTGCTCATCATGCTCTGAGTCTGATTTTAACTCTACTGTGTAGTATATCATCAGCGTAATCGTGCAAAGCTCCGGTAAGAAAGCCGTCGACTGCAGCTTTCTAACGATGGTCTTCGTCAAAGCCTGGCCCCTGGATAGGAAAGAGGAGATGTTTGACGCGGCGTACAGAACGTAGATAGGAGAATTTCGGTGTCGAAGAGGGATAAAACTTCCAGCGTGCAAGAGGAACGGACAATCCTTATACTAGTATGCGCACAGAATACGACGGCTTCCCTTCCTTGAAGTACAGCTCAAATGATCATGGCAGTGACGTCAATCTATTATCTTGTTCCTGCATAGTTTCAGCCACTGTCTCAACCACTGACCATGGATCGTGCCCGAGATGCGCGTTCGCCCCTCGCGTACGAATTTGGAATGCCAGTCATGTGACTCGTCGATCAACTTGCATTGTGCCCGACGTTTTTCTTTAACCGCAACCACCACTAGGGTTCTACATTTTGCCCGCTGGAATCCTCGTATTTCGTGTAACTTGAGTCTACGTTGAGTGCTCTTACGGACACGACAGTGAAGAGTGCCATGCCTGACGATCGTGACTCTGAATCCGCGTCGCATACCAGGTGAGTCAAGGATAGTCCTCTACTGTGGCCACACTGATATCTCGAACAGTCGGTTCCTTTCGGATTTGACTGCACGCTACGACTGGGCTGAGAGTTACTCCCCGCATGCTGCCCTAGAGCACAATGACGCCTTGTCTGTCACGGAGTTGTCCAGCGTTTCGGCGACTAGGATCTCTTTGGAAGCAGAGTACAGCCGTATTCGGACCGACATTGCGTCCCTTCTTGCTGCGACACTCCTTTTGCAACAACGAGCAACACTTGTGCGAAGCATTACGGATAAGCACATTGGCGGCGAATCCTCTCTCCGTCGTCTCCCCAACGAAATCCTGCTAGAGATCTTTGAGCAATACGTTGGCTTGAACCCAGAGCCGTATCACGTCTTTCGCACAGACCGTGGTCCATGGAAGCTACGCCAGGTCTGTCGCAAGTGGCATCAGCTTGCGAGCAGCTGGCCAGGCCTATGGTCGCGTTTTGCATTTTACAATCATGACGTGTACCGTCCGAATATCAGTGGCTGCTTTCCCCTTCACACACTCGATCTACTTCGAACAGCAATCCTACTCTCTGCGCCTCGTTCCTTGAGCGTCAAGATTGTCATGGACAAGGACTACGAGTACGGCACACGGGACACTACAAACGAGGTTCTTGGAATCCTCAAGGGCGTATCGGAGAAATGGGAGAGTCTTGATGCTGAATGGTACGCTGGTCCGGCTGATAACCACACGCTGACCGAATGGCTACACAATTTGGAGCATGGGAAACTACCCGTCTTGAAGCGCCTGGCTATGAGGATCCACACGTATGAAGCCGCCTATCCCTCTCCCCCCAAGTCCATTACAGCATTCGCATCCGCACCGTGCTTGACGAGCGTATCTATCGTCCTCCAACAACAATGGGACACTGACAACCATTCTCCCCCCACCGACAATAACTTTGATTTCATTTCACTTCCATATCGGCAGCTTCTTGATTTCCACTGCGTTGAGATCTATGCTCCTGCCTCGCAATGGCCCGAAACGCGCTTCATTCGTCGGAAATTCTTCGACATGCTGGATGTCGCGGCCGTTCCAAACCTCCGGACATTTTCTTACGCGCTTGAGCCGAGTAATGTTTTCGTAGGCACCGGAATGCCTGAGAGGAGTGCAGTAGGTCGAATCGTCCACTGTGGTGTGGTCAAGCTGGGTGTCTGTCATCCCGATATTCTTGAGCGCTATGCATTTCCCGCTCTGGCGGATCTCTCCGTCGGCGATCCCAATTCATGCGCAGGAACTCAATATCCCCTCGAGACGTTGTCTCTAGTTATTTCCATGCTAGTCGTCTCGGGCAGCGCATTGACCACACTTAGACTGTTCGGCGTAGTTCTGGACGATTATTTCCTCTCCATAGTGAGGCTTTCAAAGAATCTCGAAGTTCTCGAGGTCGGGATATTTAGCTGGTCCGATCTGCCGGGGCAGGACACGGTTCTTCAATCTTTTTTCCAAGAGTTGACAATGGCAAGCTCGTCCCAGTTTGACATCCTTCCTGCTCTTCGATGCCTTCGAATCAAACTGTCATTGGGTAATACTGACGGTTGGACGCCCCACTCGGGGACCTGTGTTCCTCAGATTGGATTCGCAAACGCCACACTTCCACAGGCTGTCAAACTACGGCGGCGTCATCGGTCGCTGGATTTTGTGTTGACGCTAGAGGGTGGCATGGTGGACACTTGGGAGCCGTTGGCCACATTGTGCGATCTTTGTGAGAGCGGGCTAGTTCAGCGAAAGGGCTATGCTGTTGAATATAGGGAAGGCGGAGAGTTTCTTGACCAGCTTGACAATGAGTGGCACTCCAATGATGACTACGAGCCTCAGCCCAAGCCATGTGTAGATTGTGCTAGACGCAAAGAGGATGAGGAGTTTTGGAGGGTGGGTGGGGTGTAGGTGTCATACGAAGCCAGAAGGGTTACATAGAGTGTTTTAGGGGAAAAGAATTGAATTACATCGTGTTGGTCAGTCGGGGCTCTCATATTTCAACAAAAAAGCCATGATGCTGCTGCGGCAATGCAGCGTAACGGAAGCCGTCACTATGCGCAAACGAGGCGATCCGACAAGTTTGAGAGGAGGGATAGCTGATATAGAGGTACGTCTCCTGTATGCCTTGCATAGAATCATGTCTATGATGACAGCTATCAATCCCTATCGTCGTCGCAGTCACTTAGTTTCTGGGATAGATCCATGTCTACTCTTCCGACTGGTTGAAATTTCAATTGCGTCGTTTTCGTGTTAAGGCGATCAGTGCGAAGATTCATTCTTAGCGAAAAACTCACTTCTCTGTTGGCCAGCGTCCGTGTTCGCAAGGCCACGAAGCCTTTGAATAGCGTGTCGCCCTCACGCCACCCGTGTTGATTACGTTCATGCTCACCTTCACCGGGCTCATGCGCTGTCGCTGGAGCGAGGCCTCACCTACGAAGGGAAATACAAAAAGCATAACGCGGCCAACGAGAGGTTGGACTGGCAATACTCGTTAAAAGGTCTACTTTGAGTGGAGTAAACGCTGGCCTAGACTCGTTACTTCAGAGTAGTCGTCAATTCAACTTGGCGACAGCCTCCACTCCAACAACAAACTTCAGAAGAAATGTGGAAATATATGAAGTGGGATGGATGCCGCGAGAAGGATTTCCTGCAGGTGAGCACTGTGTGACGAATACCAAGCTTGGATTTTGAGAAAAGTGCTGTGCTCTCGACCGTTCTCGGTATCGTTTTCCTGCTGACTGGATGATAGATTCACGTCCAATACTTATGGTCCGACTTTGCGAGGTTTCCGACTTTCTTCTCCAATCTGACATAGTGCCAGGCCGCACAGCGGGATAGGGCTTCTACAACCAGGAAAACGATTCGGTTGGCATGGATATGGGAGTTTGATTCTAGGGGAGGCGCAGTGGCGGCTGTCCTCGCCAGACTGGCTTTTGGCCGAGATCAAAACTGGATCAAAAGGTGCGCATTTTCTCGTTAGCTCTGGCTCGTCACGGCATCACATACGGTACGTCTCGGTCCATGTCCGCAATATTGTTGATCTTATGGGTTCCATTAGTCGAGGCGGCGAATCAGCACCCGTTCAAACGACTCAAAGGACGGCATCACATCCTACCATTGCAATTCTCCTGGCGTATTTTGGCCTCGTCGGCCAGGCTTTTTTTCTGGAAAAAAGGTGCGAATACTGTATTCGTTCCAAATTTCACGTCCAATTGTAACTGATTTCGTCAGTCCAGCGGTCATATATTACAACAATTAAATGACGCTGGAACCGCTTCACTACGAACAATGCGTACCCCTTATGCCGTTGTCTGCTTCGGATATACAGATGGATTAGGACGTTTGGCCTCGAAGGAATGTTTTTGAGGTACGTTACCTTGTTCTGTGTCTCATTCATCATCCTATTGGCATAAGAACGCGCTCAGAGCATGTTAACACAGCCGTGCTTGCGATCCGAGCTTCTCGCGCCAACGATAAATGGACGCCACATTTCGACTTTGGTCTCGGCTCGCCTGAATATCGATGGCGACAGTTCGTCATCATTAGTATAAAAGCATCGGGTCCTCGCTGTCCGTTGCGTCGTACTTTCATGGGTCCAGCCTTTGTGTAATCGTGAACGCTGCCGCCAATTTGGCTCTGACGGCGTTCGCCGTTTCGGGACGTGTTGGTCTTGGTACGTTTCCTAATTCAACTTCTTCATCATACTAAGTGATTAAGTCAAGGTCTCATACGCGCATCGTTAGATAGCCCGCCGCTACGCAGCCATTCCCGGCTTCGTGTTGCTGATTTCCAGTCACCCAACGCCACACTTCGGCACGACTGCTTGGAGATTGACATTCTTCTTTCTCCAACAGACTGTTGTTATTTACGGGCAACGTCTTTTGGCTTCACGTAGAGGAAGAAGCGCTACGTTCAACATTCGGGTTTGTGCCTTGGTTTTTTGATCTTTAACGGAGCTAACTCATTTGTCGCGAGTATTCAAAGGGCTCTGATTTTCCCGTGAGGTGCCTCGTTTAGCGGCGGTTTCGATTTTGTTTGGATAACTTTGCCTGGAGGACAATTCTGGCGCAGGTGGGCTGGGGCTTTCATTCGCTGCAATACATTATATTTCGTGTAGATCTCTACGTACACATTGTTGCTACGTGCCGTTTATTTGGCTAAAAGCGTCAAGAGGCAGAGGTTACAGCTTTGCTCCGCGTGATAGCCGTTCAACGATGCAAAGCGCGCTAGAAGCATTGGTACAGCAGAGACCGCTGGCTTCTTCCCACATGACTCTTACAAGATGCTGTAGATGGCCTCCTGAGCAGGCAAACACATCAACTGACGCCACTCCACCTTACCTCTTCTTGATAAAAGACAAGTCGGAAGCAGACTCGTACTTGGCACCAGCTCCCCAGAGATGGGTGTAGATCTCTCCGGGTGCATGATACTACGACGTGGATAATCATCGCACGCAGACGGAAAGGTGCCTCACAAGCACAAGTACCGTAGTGACCATTCGGAAAGACACTGCCATAGACAACGACGACGCCCCTTGACGAACGTCCAATATGCACTCACAATTTCGCCGCCTGCAAGACATACTCACTCGCGCTCCCTCTCGACTTAACCTTATCCACATCCGCCCTCGTGACACCTCTACACACACACGCATGGTTATACCCTAACCTATCCCTTCCATCCTGCCCACCCTCCCTCCAAAACTCGGGCCTCCTCAACAGCGAGACCACCACCGCCCCACCCAAGCCCAGATTATGCACCAGCCCGTACTTGCCGCGGGGATTACCCGAGGGGAAGAGCCCCGGAGCTTGCATCGGACCAGCCCAATTTCTCAATTGCACTAGGAAGAAGAGGTGAGGAAGAGGAAGGGAAGGAAGAGGGAAGCCGTACTCGTGATGTAGAAATGCATACCGAGGCCCGTCGCCCCGAGTGGATGTCCTTTCGCTTCGAGTCCGCCACTGGGGTTGATGACGTATTTCCCTCCGTAGGTGTTGTCGCCGCGTCTGACCATATCGACAGCGCCGCCATCGGGACAGAGACGCAGCGCGTCATACGTCACCAGCTATACGGCGCGTCAGATGAGGATATAACCAAAACTGAAGCTTACCTCATTGGAAGCAAAGCAATCGTGCAGTTCAACGACACCGACATCGTCCCTGCTCGCATTGGCCTCCTCAAACACCTTGTCCGCACACTTGCGAGACATGCCATAACCGACAATGTCCATCGCATCGCACTTGTAGGCCGACAGTGTATCCGTCATCAACGCACTCGCCACAATCTCAATCGCCTGATTCTCTAGTCCATGTTTCTTCACAAACGCCTCATCCGCCACGATACAGCACGCCGCCCCATCCGACGTAGGACTGCACATATACACCGTCAGCTGATCCGTAATCTTCTTCCCCTTCATTACCTGCTCCACGCTCCATCCCTCGCGGAACTGGCTATACGGGTTGTTCACCGAGTGTTTATGATTCTTGCTCGCAATCCTCGCCAAGTGTTCCGCAGATCCACAGCCGTACTTTTTGAAATACTCTTTGGCCGCGTTATCAAACATGCGCGGCGCACCAGGACCATGGTTCCCCCCGAGCGCCTGTTCAGCTTCAGCACTGCGCTGGTTGAGGAGCGCGGTGGGAGATGGGCGGTCGGGAAAATTGCTTCCGAGACTGCCGGGCTTCATTTGTTCGAATCCAAGGGCGAGTGCGCAAGACGCTTGGCCGTACCGAACAGCGGAAGACGCGACAAAGAGGGCAGTCGAGCCGGTAGAGCAGTTGTTGTTGACGTTGGTGATGGGGATAGATGTGAGACCGAGTGCGTAGAGGGATCGCTGGAGATATCTGAGTATTATAATATGGAAAAGGGCGCATACTCACCTGGCCAGCCGTGGAATCACCATAGCAGTATCCTACGCTCGCTAGCTCGACCTCGTCGTACGTGATCCCAGCGTCTAGCAACGCTTTCGTCGCAGCCTCAAGACCCATCTGCGAAATGTATCAGCGTTGTCCGATTTGCATCCATGGATGAGCATACATCTTCTGTCGTCCGCTTCGCCCTAGGCTAAGCAAGTCAATTTAAGCAAGCACGCCAGTGATTCGAACCCACCTTGATAAACGCTGTACAGCCCCCGCCGATGATGAATACACGTCGCCCTTTGCTTTCGCTCATGGTGGTAGTCATGGGTTCGCTATTCGGCTACTACGACAACCGGTCCGTAAACACGCTTGTCGACTTGCTGGGATCGTGGAACGTGTGGTGGAAGGCCGTGCTAGACATACTTGCGAGTCGCGACAGGCGTACGGATCCATGGCGGTAATTCCCACAGGGCGCGCCGGTACGCGCGTTCTCTTCACGATGTGCCAAAGAAAAAGGACAAAGGGGCGCGCGTGCGTCCTCGCAAGAGAAAGTCTGAGCTAGGCGAGTCGACTGTCATTTACCGATGATGGAGGAAGCCAAGTGTGTCGGATGACGTCATCATCTTTAGCCTTCATCTTTAGTCTTCTACTTCTCTCAGCCCTCTGGATCTACGTGTAAAACCCTACAGTGGGAGCGTTAAGTAACTCCTTCGATACTTCTAACCCTCATCTGAATCAGGGAACAAATAGCATCTCCCATCGCTCCTGAGATTCAAACCAAACGCCTCAAGTGGCAGAGGTTACGACTTGCTCCTTTAGGCTCCGCATCTGCTAAAGGCGGATTCTCGCGACATAGATGATCTAGGACAGCTTACGCACTTGGCCTGCGATCTCTCCAGGCTAGAATGCCTTCCGGGGCTCTGACGTTTCTCGAGCGTTACAGAGATGCATCTTGATGGATTAATTATAAGTGATTTATCTCCTCACAAAAAGTCAGTATACATGGCTCCCCATTCGCTTCCCGATCTACACCATCTCTCCATTACACAGCCATATATCCTGGCATTCCTGACTGCCCCTTCGCCGCAGCGCGAGCACATTCACTACCATCTTGAGGGCAATTTGGCTTCCTGTTAAACAAATACGGTTCTCCTCTCCTCGTGTTCTATCACTTCTCGACGCCGAAACTCTCCTTCAGCTCGACTTCGCGTTTGACGCGGCGTACAGGAAATGGATCCTTCTCTTTCCCATCAAGCAAGAGACTTTGACGAGGCGCATCATAAAGAAACTACAGTCGCCAGTCTTGCCCGCGAATCGAGAGTTGCATCTTGATTGTTTAATTGGGAAGTGATGTATCTCTTCACACATGATTCCCTTTTCGCTTCCCCATGCACAGTCATATATCCTGGCGTTTCTTACTGCCAATCACTCCTGATTGGCTTACATACACGGTCGATTGCCTTCTCCGCTCCTCGTGCGACGAAATTAGCGGAGGAAGCGAATGAGAGCTCGCTCAAGGGTATGTTTCCCTTACTCGAGGTGACATGCATGTACCTGTACAGCATACCGATAAAGTCCAAATCCGCAAACTCGCCGGGGGATATGAGTATTGTCGGGCGGCCAAGGAATCCTCCCACTCAGTATGTTCGATGACAGCATTCATGAGAATCTGCCTGATATACTTATAGCAGTCAGGCTGATTCACCCCGCTATGGATGAGTCATGACCCATGCATGAGCACGTTAACGACTGCATCAGTAAATTCCCATCCGTATGGTTGGGTATGGTGCCGTCTGGTGTATGGTGATGCATGGTGCTAGAATGAACCATACGAACTATACTGCCATGCAGCCATAGCTGAGTGGTCTTGCCATACGTCTGTATGGTTTGTTTATGGCGAGAAGTTTTGGGTTCGAGTCATGTAGTATGCTTTTTTTCGAGCGGTGTTTGTGGCTGCGTCGAGCTGCAGCTTGAGTTGTACCCCATTACAAACGGCGACATGCACACTGGCAGAGTCCAAGTTGGTCAATGCAAGAACCTCAGAAAATATTCTCATGCACATGATAATCTATGTACTTATTAACATGAAAATAGTCGAAGTAGTCTAATGAGTAGGCATAATGTAATTCATCGGGTACGGGATGTGAACCAAACTTTGGAAGTAGATGAGCTCCTCGAATGAGAGCCTCCAGATGTATAACAGTCAGGTAGGGCTTATTATGCACCCCACGTTTGTCTGGACGGACAACCCACATGCCCGTCTTGGAATCCGGCTTTACCCCACATCGATCGAACCAATGGACAAGCGCGCACGGATACTCCTTCCCATCATATCGAAACGAGAAGAAGAGCATGATGCAAACAACACTCATACTCTTAAAGCCTTCCTTAGTGCCATCCTGTGCGAGAAGCGCGCAATCGCGTCAATGGTGACCATACCACGAGGGTGTGGAGCGGATTCTCTTGCGCTTCATGCCCCAAATACCGGATATGTCGCTTGGCGAGTAGAAGTAAGCGGTGGCGGAGTGGTAAACATAGATGTTGGAATAGATCTCGGGGCAGTCGTCAATGTCGATATTCTCTGATAGTCCGTTCAATTGTTCGTAAAGAAAGCGGCGTGTTAGGTCTGGGAGATCCGGCTGACAAACATAAGCGGCAAGACTATCAAGGTCGCACAGGTATTTTGGCTCTTCATGAACATCAATCAGATGAACAGCAATGAAAGCAGACTAACATACCTCGAGTTACTGCCATAACAACCTCAGAGAGCACACGTTCATCAATTAGACCATCGTCCTCATCTCCCACATCAAAAGGATCTGGTGGGCGCTTGGGCAGGCGAGGGAGCAGTCCACGATGGCCAAGGTCCACACGCAAGGCAAGAACCTTATCGAGACGCTGATTGGTGAGCAGCATCTGACTGAGAGCCTTGTATCTGCTCGACCGCCGCCAAGGTTTCTTGACTGCCGTGATGTGTCAAGACTCGGTGATAGACGAGCACAGACCATTTGGAGCACCAAATTGAATGATATGTTGGATGTAGTGGACGATGGCATGCTGGCGTGGAAGGTTGAAGTCTTCGCGGACCTCCGCTTCAATGAAGACCTCGCGGTAGTGGTGAAAGTCCTTGATGCACTTGTTAATCTTGTTGAGATCATCCTCAGTGATGTTGGTTCACCGGACGAGGTAGCAGAAGTCAAGAAAGGCGGCGAACGCCTTCGTAATCCGCTCATCCATGTACTCTGCTATAGCAGCAAGGTACACCTAGACTCAATCGTAAGTCTTCGACTACAAGGATCACAATAAGTGCGTACCTTCATAAGTGCCTTCGAATCATTGCTGGTCCATTGCTTGAAACGACGACCATGTGGGACCCAACGTAATCCTGGATAGGCAGGGGTGACAGAGATTCTACAGTTCAAATGAGAAACACTGGCAGTCTAGACATCAAGTGCTTACCGGTGATCTATATCATCCATAATATCCTTTGCGCGCTTCTTCCCATGAGTGATTTCAAGATACATTCCAACCCATTCACCGAGGTGATCCTTGAACGAGCCCTTAATGATCTGGTGTAGAAGATCGGATGTCAAAATCTCGTGAATGTCGGCGCGAGGGAAGTTTTCGATAAAGGCCTATACTGTGGGTGAGCACATATCAAGATAACATTAGTAAAGAACTGATGCTTACCTCAATGTCGGCGTCAATACCATAGTTATCCCACAGAACGTCATTGTCAAGCCCCTCGAGTAGAACATTGTGCATAGCCTTGGTTCGTTGATTTGCTGGTCCATCAAGATTGTTACTCATGGCGTCGCATCTAGAGATATGTTAGTATCAAACAGAAAAAGAAAATCAAGGCGACATACTTGCAACACCACCCAGAAACAACGCCTGCCAGAAGGACCTGTTCCGGATAGTCGGCGATGTAGGAGGCAATGTCATAAATCACTTGACGATAATGTCCATCCGGGCACAGACGAACGACTGGGGTGGACATTGCGGGACACGCTGACTGAAGAATTGCAGCAATTGAGTCGTGGAAGAGTTGCTTCTTGAAGGTGCGGAAGGCAATATCGTTGTCAAATTTGCGATCAGCTGTGGTACAAATTTAGATACTGTTGCTGCATACACACAATAAGAAACCTTACCTTTCGGGATGGCAAGGAAACCAATAGGAATCACGCCGCCTCGATGAGCCCGACGCACAGAGCCATGAAGATTACCAATCTGTAGGTAGAGGGGATGATATTTGACATTGCCAGTAGCAACAGATACGGTCGTCTTGTCGCTTCCAAGGATCATGGGAATATACATGCACCCCTTTGTCGAGTTATCACTTTCAAAGATCATCGTCTAGAAAAGGCAGTGTTAGAGTTGTATGAAGAAGAGAGGAGAACAACGTACAGCATCATTATAAGAGAAGTTCCCAGACATAAACTCGCTCCAGCATTGCTTTCCCTTGGGCCCAATATGCACATAAGGAGAGGCGTCGAACTCGCTTGCGAAGTCCGGATTGGCAAGCATGTTGCTGATGACGGTGTTGGGGTCTCGGTACCAGATCTGATATGACTGTTTCTTCCACTCTGGTGCATTCGTGGGGAGATCAGGTGGCGGAGGAGCAACGAAGCACTTCCACGGCGCACTGCCAAGAGGAATGTCATCAATGCCTGCGTACATCTTGTTGTGGTCCCCAAACGGTGCGCAACCTCTATGCTGCTGCATCGATAAATCCCATAGCTCCATAAGGTGGTCAATATCGCCCTGTGACATTTCAACCTTGCGAAAGAGGAACTCGGACACCCGGAATTGGATCTCGTCATCGAAGGGAGCCCAAGCATTGGCGGGTGTAGGTGGCGGTGGTGGTGGTGGAGTATCAGGCGGAAGAGGATTGCCGTCCTTATCACAAGGATCACCAGTGAGATAAGGGTGATAATGTTTGGTGCCAAAGACCTGACGACGCTGTTTGTTTGCATGATCAGCATTAGGAGATGGTTCACGATTGGGCGAAGGTGATGAGGAATGAGGAGGAGAAGGTGTGGGTCCGCAAGAAGGAGAAGGTGTGGGTCCGCGCGAACGAGGAGGGCTGGAACTAAAACCATTGTCAAAATTATATATGTCCTCGTTGGCTGCCGGGGGCAATGGAAGTGGTTGCTCGATGGTGTAGTGTTGGGAATTAACATGTTGGGTGAGACCACTCTGATTGTAGAACATCCTTGCACATCCCGCAAAAGTGCAAGGAATAGAACCGAGAGTGCGGTGTTGACGAGTGCTCATGGTGACGATGGAGAGAGATACGAACAGGGGCTACACAGCGAGTCAGTAAAGAGCCGGTTGGAAATTGTCGGAAGTATGCTTACAAAATCAAGCCACCATTGCGCAATTTTTCAACCACCCTCCATTCCATCCCCCACCTAACCTCTTCACGTGGCGCCATGTCTAAGCGCTATGCGACGCGCAGCACCACTGTCAAAATTGACGACTCCTTATTGAAGCGTACCCGCAAAGAGATTGAGGAAGCAAAACAGCAAAAGGCAGAGGCTTCGCGGCAGGAAAAGCAGTGTCAGAACGGCAAGGAAGCAGCTACCAAGGCGGCTCAGTCAGAGTCGCGACGACGAGTAGCACGGGCACAGGATAAGCAGGCCGTGGCAAATAGAATTAATGAGTCTGTTCGACCCGATTTGCTGGAAGCTAACGTCGTTCCATCCATTCAGTTAACTGCCACGACTCCGCCTACTGCACCCCCACAGCAATTATCCGCCGCTCCTCCGGACCCCGTAGCGGCTGCCACAACCGCACGTTCCCCCGAGTCACCAGAGGACAACTTCTTTACTGGCATGGATGATGGGAAGGATTTCAACGGCGAGATAGAGCAGGATGCGGATGTTGACATGGAGGGGGGTGACAGTGATTTTGGTCTTCTCCTTCATCTTCCACCAGAGACAGAGTCGGAGGGCAGCATGTATGGTGAGAGTGCCTTTCGTGATGATGACTCGGAGCCTAACGATGACCCCCATGTCGCCGTGGGCAATGATGACGACTTGTCGGGCCCTCTCAATCCCAACTATGACTCGGATGACTCTGATGCCTACGAAAATGATGACGAGGCAAGCGACGAGGAGGAGGATCCACTGGCGGATGATGTTGTGGCTAGCAAACAGGAACGGCCCAAGAAGAGGAAGAGGACCACCGCTGCAGCACCCATTATACCCCCAGGGATGACGCCTTCTCAGAAAGAGGACTACTTCCAGTATTTGGCATGGAAGCAGGCCCAGGATGCTGTAAAAGCAAAGGGCAACACAAGCAAGAAAAGGAAGGTGACAGCGGCTGCTAAAAAGGTAAGCTACATATTGCATTAAGTATAATCTAACTTACCTTTAGGTCGCGAAAACTTCGACTCGCTGGGAAATCGAATCAGCACGAGATGTGCCAGCAAAGGCACCAGTCCAACCAAAGACGGTTACAGGAAACAAGCGCAAGGAAGCGGAGCCTCAAGACAACAATCAGTTTGTAAATTTTGCTTTCACTTATGCACGACTTACTCATATTCACAGGCAAAAAAAGCGATCCAAGGCAAACGAACAGGGAGGCATCTCCACGGATTGGAAAAAGACGATTAATCGCTACCAAACGGAGGCAGCAGCATCTACGACCTCACTTGGAGAAGTCGTCGGGGAGTTTGACGATGTGGAGAGTCCGGCGAGTCTTGCCGCTGCTCGTGCGTTAAAGGTGAAGGAAAACGTAGAGGCCGCCAGCGGCGAGATCAAGGGAGGAAGCAAAGTACGTTATGGCATTGTTTACGTGCTATATCTGATGTACTCCGCACTAGCGCCAACACCGTAATGCGATAGCCATCATTCCCGCGGACATCAAGGAGATCGACGGCAAGGAGCGCGAGACGCCAGCGACTGGGAAACGCACTGTCTGGAGAAACTACCATCTTCCTGTGGACTCATCAGAACTGTCCAAATGGCAGAAGCAGGTGATGACACGGATCCTCGACTACATGGGCAGCCTCAAGAATATTTTTGCCGCGAACAGTGACAAGGAATTGCGCTCAATCGTGTGCAAGGAGTGGCTGCGATTCTTTGGCCATCTTGAGGTCCACGTTCTGCACAATGGGCAGAACATTGTGCGAGCGGATCATCCAGCCATTCTCGGAGTTGTTGGTATTTTTATTAACATGCTAGCTTGACGCTGACTTCAATTCGGATAGGCACAGTCAAATATTTGAACATATTGCAGCGATGTGGGGCAAACGGGCCTCACGACGCTTAAAAACTGGTGGGATTGCCCGGAGATGAAGCCTTACAACACAATCAAGCTTCGGAAGGAGTGGATTGTCTCACAGCTCACGAAGGCGCGTTGGTTCTTTGATGATCCTAACGCAAACCCGGTGTGTAATCATTTCCCTCTTTCTATACACTATTCTAAGCTCCATGTTGTAGCCTACCGGAGACTTCCTTGGTCCTCTCGTGCTGGAGGTCTTTGCATTCCATGTCAACCTTGTTGGGGGCATCCCTTTCGAGGAGTCGTACGGTAATCCAGTTGGAGCGTTGAGTCTATGTGCTATATCGGTAGGTTTCTTGTTTCCTGCTTCCTCCTCGTCTCTAAACAACTTCTAGGTCAAGCTAGCACTCATGATGTGGCAGAATGGTTACCTGCAGAAGGAGAAGACTGCCGGCAAAAACAACGCGGATAGCTTCAAGGACAAGCCGTGGGGTGCAGAGGCTGGACAAAAGCTCCTCCCCCGAGCGCAGGCATTGAGCGAAGACCAGTGGGACGACATCTTCCAACACTGTGAAGCCATTGTGGAGGCCAGGCGCGGTACCAGGAAAGCTACAACATCAGCTGGAGTCGACGCCGTGGAGAACAACTTTGACGATGATTTTGATGATCTTTGAGTATGTATCATCAATTCCGTTCGCTTCATCTACTCATTTATCCTTTCCAGACCCATCTCACCGGTATCCAAGGCTTGATTGGCACAGCCTGAGTCGATGGTCCGATTCTATTCAAGTTCAAGCCGGCGGGCCACTGTGCTCCGAGTCCGAGGCGTAGTTTACAACGTCTCATCCTCTTTGCCACCGTGTATCTTGCTTATATTATTAAGTACTATATTGATTATCATCATTCACAACGTCTAGTAAGGCCGTAATGGCAAAAGCAAGTAGGAATAAGAACAGTATGGATCTGTATGGCAGGTGCAGGGGCAAGTATGGTGCTGCATGGCGCGGAGGTATGGTACGGTATGGTTCATCGTCGCCATGTGTATGGAATGATGCAGGTCCTTTTTGTCGCCATACGCGATCATGGCGGTATGGCTTGTATGGTTGGTATCATTTCATACCAACCATACAGGCTGGTACTTACTGATGGCCTGGTCCTCTTGTTCTAAAGCTACTCGTTGTGCTTATGTTCATCTTCGTCGGCATGTAAGTGGTTGACTTCTTCTTAGATTCCAAGGCTTACTTAATCCTCAGTATCTGTTGCGCTGGAGGAGGCCCGAGCAGTGGTGAATATGGGGCATATGTAGGAGGGAAGTACTGGAATGATCCTGGCGCCTTCGCCAACGGTTTCAAGGGTGTTTGTGCCGTATTTGTAACTGGCACGTCTAGAATCTTCATCTAATATTCTCGTTACTAATTCCGCTACAGCTGCTTTCTCGTTTTGTTTGTCAATTTGCCTATGAGGGTTTCCATACTGATGTGATTGCAGCTGGTACCGAGCTTGTGGGTCTCGCCGCTAGTGAGACACCTAATCCGAGGGCGGTCATGCCTGGTAAGTTGCAGGATCTTCATACATTATTTAGGTCTAACACTGATATTGACATTCAGGTGCTGTCAAGGGAACTTTCTGGCGCATCGTAAGCCAGTCTACGCTCGATTTGTCGTTACACCAGAACTTACTTCTGTTCACCAGACCATCATATTCGTGGTTTCTCTGACGATCATCGGACTCCTCCTTCCCTACGACGAACCGCGTCTCATTGGTGGCAGCGGTTCATCTGCTTCCCCCTTCGTCATTGTTCTATCACATGCGAACATCAGTGGACTCGATGGTAGGTACCGGACCTTCCCTATATGACACCCTTTCACTAAACTGGACACGTAGACTTGGTGAACGCCACCATCTGTATATCGGTTCTATCATCGGCTTGTCCTGCGTATATGCCGGCTCGCGAACTTTGACCGCATTGGCAGAGACCGGTTTTGCCCCCAAGGTATTCGCCTATGGTATATTCCGCCAGCCCGATTTCACGTTCCAGTCTGACGGATGCCTTTTCACTTTAGTCGACAAGTCTAGTCGTCCCTTATTCTCCGTCGTCGCCATTCTCATCTTCGGACCGATCGCCTACGTTAACTGCTCCGATGATGGTGATACCGTCTGTAAGCTACTAAACTTATGTACATTCCCAGGTCTCAAACAGGTTCGTAGTCAAATGGCTTCTCGCACTCTCTGGATTGTCAACGATCTTTACATGGATGGCGATCTGCCTCTGCCAGTTAGTCTCGCCGCAGTCTTGTATCATTTTCGACACTTGACCTTCAATCAAAGTATCCGATTCCGTGCGGCCTGGAAAGCTCAAGGCCACTCTCTGGAGGAACTCCCCTTCAAAGCCCTCGGAGGCGTGTGGGGTTCGTGGTTCGGTGTGATCATGAACGGACTCGTCCTCATCGCCCAGTTCTACGTGGTACATCTCTTCCATTTCCCGCTATTGCACAGCTAGCTGAGTTACCTGTACCACAGGCCGTCTTTCCAGTCGGCGAATCCGTTAGCGGTAGAGACGCCGCAGACTCTTTCTTCTGTAAGTGGACTAGAATCCAGAGTTTGGTGTATCTGTACTGAGACGAGGTCCACAGCTGCGTATCTCGCCGCGCCAATCATGATCATGTTCTACATCATCGGTTACGTGTGGAAACGCCAGCTTCCTAAACGCGCGAATGCAATCGATTTAGACGTAAGTTTAACCAACGCACGTTCTTTGACCGTTTGTCTCACCCACACCCAAGTCCGGTCGCAAGTCCTGGTTGACGGTTGAAGATATGAGAACAGTAAGTCATGCTGTCAAGTTCCTTGGACGAATGCTCATTACAAACTCCACAGTATCGTGCCGAGCGCAAAAAAGCGCCCTGGCATATCAGGATCTATCGCATCCTGTTTTCGAATTAGTACTGTATAGCGTGAAGACCCATAAGTCTAGTCTGTACATCATGAAAAAAAAGCAACGGTATAAATAGCGCTGAACGAAAAGAAAGCATAAAGAGCGCCGTAAGCAAACGAGGGGCAGGTAAATAAACAGGCAGCTAAAATACAACACGACGGCGCCAGGAGATACACATCAAGGTCCGGAGGGCGGCCTACGATTCGGCCGTAAAGCAGACGCCTTTTTGGGCGCAGGTCCAGTCTGACGAGGCTGGTTGAAGTAATCGGGTGCGTTCTGAGCACTGCGTGTAGGGTCGCTGGAGCTATTTATTGTATCACTACCAGTGGCGTCACTCTGCGAGGTAGACGGCCTCTGCCCAGGCCGCTGCGACATAATACCCTCGGCGTTGGCATACCGCGGCGGAAGCTCGACCACCTCAGTACCGTCTTCGTGATAGACAGTAACCGGTGCTCGCCCACCATCATGGTGTACTACGTACACCGCGCCCGATCCCCGCCCGGTCGTAGGGCTGGTTGGACCACCACCCGTGTCACTCGAAGTTGCATCCCCAGGCATACGGAAAGGCTCGACCTGATATTGATTCGAGCCCAACGAGGTGGCATTACTATTCAGCGATTCCATCGGCATTCTTGGGTTATGTCCGAACGAGTTGTTCGAGTGGAAGTGATCCGTACTGGAGCTCTGGGACAATTGCGAGTGTTTGCGTGGCCTGAAGATGAACCATGCCGCTCCTATCCCAAGGAGAGCACCTGCTATTGCGCCTCCCAAGCCTATTCCGGCTGCGGCTCCGGACGACACACCCGATGAGCTGTGCACTTTCATTAACCTTGATACGCGTAAAAAGAAATCCGAAACGTACGCAGGTAGGTCACCCAGGGCAAGACATCCAGTAGGTCCGTCACCACCGCTATGTAGAGGACCGTAGGACCATCGATTGAACTCGGAGTCCACCACACTGATAAAGAAGGGAGATGCCCAAGAAAGATCAACTGTCCAGTTGACAGTCGACATATCATTCATGGTAATGTTAAGCGGCGGGTGGGACGAGGGCGCGATCTAAGAGGTGATTTTAGAAAATGACCAACTCCTAGGGGGCACGTACCGTCAGGGTATACGGTGGTGTGCCGTTTTTGGGCGTAATGGCTATGTCGGTACACTATATTGCTGCGGTGAGAGCGCCGTAGGAAGTATAGCCGGCATCACATACCTGGTTGACCCAGCCGTACATGCTGAGCGGTCCATCCTCTACCTGGGCATCGATGTCTAGAGGTCCAAGTGGGAAAGACGCGTTGGCACATGTCGGCTCGTCAACGGTGGTATTCGCGATCATGGTATACATCGCCTGACAGCCACCGGTATACCCATTTTTGTCAAACTACGAGTCAAGATTTAGGCAAAGTCGGAGTAATATTGAATGCTGCTGCTGACCATGCACATCTGATACTGCACAGCGGATGTTAGTAAGTGTAATGATAATATGAAAAGTAACTGCAGGCTTACAATAGTCCCCGGACCAAAGGGAACTTGCCAATCCTGGAGCAGAATTAACGCATGATTTCAGAAGACAAGATGGAGCTTACGAAGGATAATGAGCTCCCGGCCTCGACGATGAATGGAAAGACAAAAGCGCTTCAAGAATGAGCCGACGCGTGTAATGAATGCGACGCGACGGACATACGAGGTATAGATTTGGAGAAAGTAAGGAGCGGACGGATTAGGGCTGTTGCGAGGATAAGATGATGGGATCCAAAACTGTCAAAGGTGGGTGTACCCTGTAGAACCGGAGGTTCTCCCCCAATTAATGTTGATGGTTTCGCATTGGGCTGTGCAAGCGTTAGGATTTACACGAGGGATTGAACGTGTCGCGTACATGTTACTGGGACTGGGACGGTCTGCGAATCCGGAACGTAGTCAAAGAAGAACGACTGGAGACGCGATGAGAAGGCCGAATCCGATATGTTTTCCACAGAACATATACCTGGTCCATGAAGGCGGACGATGCCACGGCGACCGACGTAAGGCAGAGCCATATCAATTCGTAAATCAGCATAAGTATTCAAGTTCAAGACGGTCGTGGCGAACTCGGTCTGCAGCTGACTAAGAAACGACTTTCATTCAAGGAGGGGACACCCAAGCTGTATAAATCGCGTACCTTGCACCTAGTATTTCGTCCAAACAAGAAGCAAATGACAGCGAAGAGACAGAGACAGAGGCGCCTTAGCAGCGCTTGACAGCCGCTTAACAACGTGAGGGATGTAAGGGAAGGGGATCGGGAACGCCGCTCGGCAAAATCAAATTTGCCTCGATCACCTAAAAGTGGCCCGGCTGTACCGACGTAAAGGGGCAGGCCTTGATGGCCGGACATGCTCAAGCTGCCATTGAAATACGGGTACAGGTATTGAACTGTGTAGCACAATCCACCAGTCAGGCAGCAAAATCAGGCGGCAAAATCAACAAGACGAAACTTAACAATATCAGTCTAGCCATCAGTCATCATCCGTACGCGCTATGAGTGTGGATGCCGATTCCCTTTAGAAGAACTCCAGCGCAGACGGTTTAATGTACTTCGTGAAGTGTGGGAAATGGGGGAGAACCAACTGAATCCGTCGCGTTGCAATGACAAGTCGGCTTCCGAAGTAAACCACATTTTGACAAGCGGAGGATTCGTTGCCGGCTTTGAAGTGCACAACGATCTTCTCTAGAACCTGCTACGAGTCAATCTGTGAGGTGAGCAAACAAATGACTCGGACATACAAAACAGTTTAAGCGAAATCGTCCTCCGAGTCGGCAATATTCCTGCTAACGCTCGTTATTGTCTGCTCATGCCTCGAGGAAGTACCGTCAGCGCCTCCAAGTGAACGACATGGACACCTCCAAGTGTAGGAAATCACCCAGGCATCTCCAGATCATTAGTATGACTGCGAGCGGCGGCGCGTCTTCATGAGGACCTGCATTTCTAGTGGTTGAGTTAGGAAATGCGGCGGGGATGGTCTCTGGGCAGAAGAGCGACAGAAGAGAGATTCCAACGAAATGAGCAGCTACGAAAAGAACATGGATACTTACCCCGTGGAGCGAGACATGAAGAGATTCGGCGACACAAGACACAGTCAATGCGGAGAAGCATACTCCAGAGGCAGTTGCTTGAGGATAGCGCCCAGTCATATGAGATCCTTGATACCAACTATAACGTGGGGCGCTGGAGGCAAGATTCAGATTCCAGGTGTCCAAGTTTCAAGGACATAAGGAGATGTGACGCTGTAAGGAACCACGGAAAATTTGTTGGGTCGGCTTCATCCATTCCGTTTGCAGCGAGATTACTGAAAGGTCGACAAGAAAGCATGGAAAGCCTGTGACAAGGTCAATCGTCTCTTCGACCCATCTCGCGGTACTCACAGACGCGGAATGAACGAGCTCCCAATGTTTCCCAGGCACGATTTCATTTTCTATTTCTGTTTTTTTCTCCACGATGATAGATTAGCCTTCTGAAGGAGGCTCAGGACTAGTAGAGCTGTGAAAGCAGATTCCTCGGCTAGACTTCCTTCCTGGGAAGCCCGGTAAGTGTGTATACCCTATGAACGAGCAGAACGGCAGGCAAACGGCTTCCAATTTCATTCATATATCCACACCATCGTGTTACGACTGCCAGTCAGATTGCAGGCGAGGTGCCAGGAGAAATGGAAACAGGAGTAAGGGCCTCTGCTGCACACAGTAGTAGCACAAGGCACGGTCGTGTGCCATTTGGCGTCTCAGATCTGCGGATGGCTCGGAGCTTAAAAAATCATGTATTCGTGCTACATCGCTTTAGTTCCACTCTACTGAGCAGTCGCAGTCAGGTGGCCTATTGTGCCATTGACACTGTTCCATTTTATACAGATCAGTACGCCACAATGTCCGACGTGAATTTGGTTAGACACGACCTTCGACGTATCTCACGCCACATCCGGCGATATTACAGTCCCTCCTTCAGAGCAAGAAAATTTTCGCTTTCATCGGTGAAGAAACTGTAGACGCTTCATCTGTCTTGTCGTGGGTCTTTGACTCGGCGGTATTGTATCCCCGGAGTGCCACGATGTCAGCCTGGACTTTCTACGCTTTGCAAAAGGTATAAAGGCTACCACTGCAGTTGTCCTGATTCTCCATCACTTTCGTATCCACAGTATTTCCTCAAGTTGTCCGCTCTTACCGATGGTGTCTACTGTATTTCGAGCGCCGTCTTCACGCAACCCTCTGTCCTCTTTGGGGACAAGGGAGTGAACCTGCCCGCAAAAGTTGATACTTTCAATGAAGACAGTACATACTTCCAGGTCAGAGATCACGTCATTTGTGGCTGCTTTGTAATGCTCATCATTGTCCGTATAGTGGAAGATAACCAGCGTCGATGCGGACAAGAATACCTACACAATCAACAACCAGGGCAATACTAGCTACCCGAATGCTGTTCCAGACGGTGCGAGTGTCGTTTCGGCTCCAGTTTCCAACACCAGGAACTGGGTCATCAAACCGACGGGTGCTTCGGACGAATACACGTTCGTCTTCGTTGTGTCTGCATGTATGCCTACTAAATCACGGCTTATAGGATTAACTACAATGGCACGGACCGCAAACCAGTATACTGGACTCTACCGTCCGCGACCAGTGACGTAAGTATGCCTCCGCGATGTGCCGTCTTCAATGGCGCTGAATGGCTCATCAGGTCACACTTTCGAAGGAGTCAGCCGCTATCGCACAGAAGAATTGGATCTTTCACAAGGTGTCGGGTGCCGTTTAGACGACTCATGTCGAGGTGCTCGCATCAGGGAGCTACAAGGCCTATTTTAGTCTCTATGGAGGTTGAGTACATTTGTTGGTGAGGCGTAGGGATTATTGATGGAACGCGTTGAACCTCTGCTTGTTATGCCATTTTATATCATTCACTTTCCCATTTTCTG
>JADNYV010000196.1:0-67866 GCA_015501055.1 Mucidula mucida
TGCAGAATTGATTAATGTCGCAGACCGTGTGTTCTAGACACTCGTGAGGGCGTATCAACCAGGCAAGAAGCTTCATCCACACCGGAGATTCCTGATTATTAAATTCAAGCCAACCTGCCCCTCTCCCAAACGCGTTCTGTAGTATGGCTGCCCACGTAAAAGTATCGTAGAGAACCGTCGGATTGAGGATCTGTTCACGCAGAAACTTCTCGGCATTCTCAGGATGGTGGCGAGTGACAAGAGTGGCGATAGAGTCGTCACATCGGACTGCAGGTGTATTGTCGGGCGTCATGACGATCACCGGAGCAAAGCCCTTCGGTACGCCAGGGATATTTTCCGTCGCCGAATGATCCATAGTCCCCCAGACGCGAATGTGAGCGCGATACAGGCGCTCGTAAGCGGACTGCGTGTCGGCGGCAGTATACTCTTGTGAACCAAGGAGATCACGAATGATGCGATCTAGATTAGGGATTCGAGCGCGAACAATCTCGACAGTTTCAAGTGGAAGTATGCTCAAGGCCTGGAGAACAATCCTCTGCACCGACGTGTTGGAAGAGATGTTATGTAACCCAGCCAGTGCGCGTGCATCCAGCGCGTGTCCTCTCTGTGCCACCAAGTCTTTCTCGAGTGCTTTTAGCAACCTGGGAGTGAACCTGGGAGTGACCTGCTGGAGCTCAGGATAAGATTTGTTGCTCTCCTTTTCGAAGTTGGCCGGTTGTGACGGAGCATCGGGAGTATCCTTGAATTTCAGACTTCTAATGAGCGGGGCAGCTGCGGAGCAGATACCGGTATAGAGTCGGTGCCAGCGTTGGGAGAAGCTGATGGAAGCGGTTTGAAGATAACCAAGCAGGGAATATGAGTAGCGCGTCAAGTACGTTTTGTACGGACACGTGGGTTTGAAAAGGGGAAGTAAATTTGTTCCAAAATATGCCACGAACGCAAAGAACGCTATAGCACCAACGACTATGGCGATCGGCGTGCTGAGCGAGCGGACATAGACGACGAGGCCCCCAAAGAAGAGGCCAAGTGCGATGTGCATGAGCACCGGCAGCATCCCAATGATAAGTGGTACATGCCACTCCTTGAGATTCTCGTATCGGAACTGGCGAGTACGACAGCGATCGCGCGGCGTACCAGACGAGGTCGCCAGGTATTGGTGGATCCATTGTTTTGTGAGTACCGCAAGGAGGGCTGTGGTTAAGCTAAGCGCTAAGCTCGTAAACCACAGAGCGTTAACGAATGTGCTCGTGCTTGATACGCGAACGGGCGTGTCGGGGGACAAAGCGGAATGAGCGATGCCTTCGTCGGACGTAGCACCGTTGAGCATGGCCCGCTGCAAGTGGATCACTTTGAACATCAAGTTCGCGGTCACCTCGGAAAAATCGACTTGTAGCGTTTGGGAGCTTTGAGCGACGAAGGTGTTAGAACCTAAACGATACGGACTGTCAATACACGCCCTTAGTCGTAGTGGAAAAGACTTTATTGTACCTAAACGATACGGACTGTCAATACACGCCTGTGCTATCTATCAGTCTGATATCGCCGGCACATAATGATGCGGATGCTTACCCTTAGTCGTAGTGGAAAAGACTAAGGGAAAGCATCCGATCGATCCCGCCTTGTAGGCTGGCGGATCACGTGGTCGACAACCAACACTCCTCCTCGAGCCAAAGTGCATCCGAAAGCCACACTCCTCCTCGCCCGAGACACTATACCACTCCAAGCATATCTCTGAATGTCGTGAACTTCTGCCGTGCTAGCGCTTTCGTGAAGATATCCGCGACGTTGTCCACGGTCGCGACACGGTTGACAGTGACATCGCCTTCGAAGACGCGTTCCCGGACGTAGTGATAGCGGATGTCGAGATGTTTGACGCGGGCATGGAAAGCGGGATCGTATGCGAGGCACGTAGCGCCATTGTTGTCGCAGAGAAGTGGTGTTGCCTCCTTCTTCCTCAACATCTCTAGTTCTCCAAATAACTGTCGAAGCCATACTGCTTCCTTGCATGCTTCGCTCGTCGCGATATATTCTGACTCGGTTGTTGAGGTTACCACCACTTTCTGTTTGCGCGATGCCCAGGAGACGGCGCCACTTCCCAGATTGAATGTGTATCCCATCGTTGAGCGCAGTGTGTCCAAACAATCGGCGTATGATGAGTCGGTGAAGCCGATTAGGGAGTTCTGGGTGCCACCAAGTCGCAGACGGAAGGTTCGCGTCCCCTTCAGGTACCTCGCCACATCGAGTGCTGCCCGCCAGTGCTCGCTGCGATAACAGTCGAGGAATCCTGCGAGTTTGGATACTGCAAAAGAGATGTCGGGTCGTGTGCCGATCGCGATATACATCAGGCCGCCAACTAGGTTACGGTATGGGCAGTCCTCGGCATCTGGAGTGGATAGTTTCGATGGGCGTCTCAGCTTGAGGTCGGGATCCATAGGGATGAGTTTTGGATTTGCGTCGGGTGATAGGTAATGATGGAGGATTTTGTCAATGAGTGCGGTCTGGGACAAGTACACGAGTCGCTGTGCGCGGTCACGTTTGATAGCAATGCCGACTATGAATCTCGCGTCCTCGACAGACAGTTGCCAACGTGTGCGGACTTCGGCTAGAAAGCGGTCGTTCTCCTCCCTGGAAGACGCGATGGATAGGAAGTCATCCACGTGCACAGCACAGATAACGATCCCCGTTTCCGTCTTCCTGTAATATACGCACCACTCGCTGTGTAATCGCTTGAACCCCCATCCTACCATCGCTTCGTTCAACCTCTTGTTCCAGATCCTCCCTCCTTGCTTCAGCCCGTAAAGTCCCTTCTGTAACTCCCACACCCAGTCCTCTTTTCCTTCCACCGCAAAACCCTCTGGTTGCTCGATCCACTGAGTCTCCTCCTCATTAAGAAGTCCGTGCAGGTAGGCTTGCTTGACGTCGAACTGTTGCATATCCCAGTCGTGATAGCCAGCGAGATGGGCGAGGATACGGAAAGACTCTGTGCGTGCTGTTGGTGAGGCGGTGCGTTCGTAGTCGCGTCCAAAGACCTGTTCGAAACCTCTGACCACAAGTCTAGCCTTCCATCTGTTGATTTCGCCGAGCTCGTTCCGCTTCCTGAGGAGTACCCATTTCAAGCGCAGGACTTTTTGACCAGCTGGTATGTTGCTGCGCGGGACGAGTCTGTATACACCCATATCGGTAAGACCCTTCAGCTCCTCCTGGATCGCAGTTACCCATTTGTCTGCGTCCTTGGAATGTAGCGCTGCCTTCAGGTTGGGTGGTTCGTCCATCGTGCGGTCCTCCTGTTCTGATGCCATGAGTAAATCATCAATCAGCTCGTCAAACGGGTCGTCGTCATCAAGGAAATCAACATCCAACCCTTCGTCCTGTAACGCTGCTCGCAACTCTATCCTCGTCTGTCGTCTGTCCTTCGCCGCCTGCTTCCGTTCCTTCTTCGCCTCTATTGACTCCCTAACCTCCTGCAATAGCCGTGGGGACCTTCGTGGTAATCTATCCGAGGCCTCCGGATTCTTCAATGACGGTGTTTCCGGGACCTCTTCTACTGGGGAGCTCGGATTCTTCGATGACGGTGTTTCCGGCTCCTCCTCTATTCTACCGTCGGTACCCAGATTCTTCAATGACGGTGTTTCTGGGCCCGCGTCTATCGTACTGTCAGGTATGTTCGTGTTTGATGAGGGATGTAAGGACATTGTTGGGATTCTTGAGATATCTGATGGTGAGGATGGTGGGGGTGTTGTAGATGGTTCGGGGATTGGTGGGATTTCGGGGTCGCCGACACTGGGAGATTCGATGGTGGTGTTTGGTTTGAAAGCTCAATGTATGTCTTGATGTGATTCGACGAATTTGACGTGGAAGGATTCAATGACTTTGTGCGTCCCTCGGTGGTAGCATCGGTACGCTTTTGCTCTCTGTGAATATCCGATAAGGACACACTCGATGGACCTCTGGTAGATTTTTGGATTTCTTGAAGGGATGAGGACAAACGCGCGGCATCCAATCTCGCGAAGATGTGCGAGGTCCGGCTTCCGTCCGTACCATGCTTTGAATGGTGTCTTGAATTTCGCACCGACTGCTGGTGTCTGTGCTGTGAGGTACGCCGCTGTAACACAGAACTCGTCCCATCTATTTGGGGGTAGGTCCGCCGCGATGCGCATTGTGCATGCCTTGTTCATGACTGTCCGATGGGTACGTTCACATTGTCCGTTGTGTGCACTGGTGTAAGGAGCTGTGAATTCGAAGTCGATCCCTCTGGATTCGCACCACTGGGTCATAGCGTCGGAGCGTAGTTCGCCATTGTCGAATCGATACTTCTTCGGACGTTGGCCAGTCTGCTGTCCCACTCGTAGTTCCCACACACGTAGACGTTCAAAAGCGCTCGATTTGGATGGCAATGGTACAGCCCATGGGAAACATGTGGCTTCGTCAACGATGGACATTAGGTATTTGTTGCCAGAGGCGGACACGACATCTTCTGGACCGGTCAGGTCAACCGCCACCACCTCCAATCTCTCCGTTGCTCTGGGGCCCTCCCGTACCTTTGGTACTGATGAATGTGGCTGTTTCCCAAGGATGCATGATGAGCAAACGGGGGGCAGCATAGAGAGATTGATGGGCATACCAGACGCGGAAGCGTGGCGTGCCATGTGAAGGATGGCTGGGACATTGGGGTGACCAAGGCGGCGATGCCAGACACCTATATCAGCAGTTGGTGTAACGGACACAAGAGCGGAATCAATAGCAGGAGCGAGCTTGGTGCATTCGGAGTTTGTAGAGCTTTCGAGAAGGGATGCGAGTGCCTGTAGCGAGTACGCGGCCGTGGCCGCGATTAGCGATAATGGTAATAGACGTTGATGAGAAGCGGCTCTCGCACTGGAGGTCATCGGATATCGTTGCAATGGAGACAAGACGGACAGCAGATTCAGGGATCCATAGGACATTGTTGAGCGTGAGTTCGGTACCTATGCGATCCAGCTTCACGACGACACTCCCGATACCGCGCGCCTCAATGGAAGTCCCTCCGACGCCGCGAACCTTCCTTGGCGTAATCAGCGGGCGTATGTGTTGGAAGTCTGTCTTATCCATAGTGACGTGAACAGAGGCGCCGGAGTCAGCTAGCCAGGGAGATGCAGAGAGAGAGATAGGGTTGAGGGATCCATCCAATGCAACACTGTACGCGTCGTCGCCAAGAGCTCTACAGTTGGTTTTCCAGTCTATCGTCGCTCTGGGCTCTTCCACAATCCCTAGCATGAAGAGTTCGTCGAAATCGCCAGGAACCATGGTGTTGCGTACGCTGTCGGTGTAAATATCCTGTAGTATGTCCGTCGACAGGCCACAGAAATCGGTGTTCGAATCCACGACGTTCGTGTCTGCAACGTTGGCCGTGCTATCCTTCTTCTTCTCGCTCTTCTTGTCGTGCTTCTCACTACCCTTGGACTTGTCGCCCTCCTTCTCGCGGCGCCACGCGGCTTTTGCTTCACGCGCCTCGGCAATGGTCTTCCCTTCCATGCCTCCACCCTTCCTCACGCACCAGCGTTTTCCGTGCCCCAACCTGCCACAGTTGCCGCACCTCTCACGTGTCTGTGTGGAGGTAATCATGGCTGTGTCGAGAGCGTCGTCCTTCTTGACGGCTGCCTCGAGTTTGAAGAGTTTTTGTATGTCCGCCGACGTGTACGGTGCCTCCGCCGTAGCCCGTGCAATGTTCTCCATAACGCGAGATCGGAGGATCGGATAGTGAGTGCCCATGGCTCGGATTAGCGCGACACAGAGAAAGTTGTCCTCCGTGGGTTTGCCCATCTCCCACAGTCTCTTGTTCACCTCCGCCATCTCGTGGATCTTTGTGGAGAGATCATCGTCCGGCGCGAGGTTGTAAGAAAGAAGTTGCTGAATTAGCGTAATCTGTGCCACGACACCACGGTGGAGGTGACGCGCGGTAATTGCGGCCCACAGTGACTTGGCGGTCGTGATATCCTTGTAGACTGCCTTCTCCTCCGGCACCATCTGAAGTTTGATGAAAGCGACAACCGCGGCGTCATTCTGGACCCAATTTCCGTACGCGCAGGGCTCCAGAATAGCATCAGGTTCGTTGTATATGCCCTTGGTGTTGGATTCGATGTGGTATATGAGTGGTTGGGAGACGGTGAGAACATTGCGTAAGGTATCGGACCAGCGCGTGAAATTGGACTCGGCGAGGTCGAGCGCGGGTTTGCCTGCGGGCCATGATGAAACGGCGATTGACACTTGCTTGATGCGGGGATGTGTGCGGTCATAGCGGGTCGCTTCAAGGGACGGTGGAGGAGGGGTTGATGGTTGGGGTGATGGGTTACGTCCCGAGAGAACCTTCTCGAACAGGTCCATCATCCGGGCCTCGTTTTCCATCATCCGTGCCTGCTGCTCCAACAGCCTCTCTTCAAATGACGTTCCACCAGTGGCAGGAGGCGTGGCTTCATTGTCCATGTCGATGAGCGACGTGCTCGGCGCGACAGAGGGTCTGAGAGGTCGGGTGGAGGGTTCCGGGGCGGGCTTCATTTTGGCAGGCATTGCAGGGTTGAAAAGACGCGTGTATGCGTGAAAATATGTTAGGCGGGACGGTAAAACGTCCGAAAATGGCGTGTTCGAGGTCTCGTAACGTCAGGAAGGGTTCAAAGGCCCATAACCTGTTAGAATCTAAACGATACGGACTGTCAATACACGCCCTTAGTCGTAGTGGAAAAGACTTTATTGTACCTAAACGATACGGACTGTCAATACACGCCTGTGCTATCTATCAGTCTGATATCGCCGGCACATAATGATGCGGATGCTTACCCTTAGTCGTAGTGGAAAAGACTAAGGGAAAGCATCCGATCGATCCCGCCTTGTAGGCTGGCGGATCACGTGGTCGACAACCAACAGAAGGTGGAGACGACAGCAGAGAACAATCCAGCCTAAAGTTAGGAGTCGGTGAGTGTTGAATAACATAACAACTCGGATTACTCACGAAAACGAGCAGCACATCCAGGGCATCCCTCCAGTCCTCGACCATGTCGCTGTCAAACTTGCTGTACTCCTCAAGGAAGGTCTTCCATACCCTTGCCATGGGTCCCATCTCCTTGAACTTTTCATCCTCTGGAAACTTCTGCTCGTAGTCGTAGGGGTCAATACCTAAACCATACGTGGCGCATGTTAGTACGCTCGTCCCATACCAATGCCAGTCGCGAACCTTTTTCAACGCGTGGACGCATACCCTTCAGGCCCAGTCTACGTTTCGACTTCTTACGCATGGGCGCGGTGTATGTCGGTATGGTCGCGGGCGATCGTTCCCCATCTGTCCCTTCTCCTTGCTTGACAGTATCTGAATTGAGGGTCATTGTGGAGGCAGAACGGGTCTCTGAAGGCGAGCCAACACGTCCAGGTGGATCCATGGATCCTTCAGCAGAGAGGTGTGGCGTATGAGATGATATTTTGAAGGAAAGAGTACGAGGATCTCAGTTCGCACGATGTCATGATGGTATTTACCGCGTTCCTTATTCCCTCCGGAGCTGTCCCTGACTGCGTATAAACACGCGTATTAAAGCAGTACAATGCGAACGTCATTTACCTGATGTGCCGTCGCGCGGTATGGTATGCCTTGTTCCGATTTGGTCAAAAAAAGATCTGTCCGCCATATCGTCACAGCATTTCCCGAATCCATCAGCTAGTGTACTGGTGTTTGCGAACCCACGAGTGAAAATGGCGCTAAATTGGTAAACAAGTAATAGCAAACCTGTTGATTCTTCCAATCGCCGCGTTGGTTATGGCATCCATCACAAGCCGTATGACCAGGACCCTGATGCCCAGCTGGATCAGAAGCAAACACACCTCATCAGCCCTCAGTGCATGCATACCTGAATCGACGAAATAAAGGGCTTGATTGACGCCACACAATTTCTAGACTCCGGGATCCAAGGCCTTGCCCTGGGTTTACGACCTTGAGAGCCGTCAATCTCGCCGTTTACACATGTTCTGATGAATACCCTATCAGTGATTTGCGCGCACATCCGATGGCGTAAATACCACTTTGGGATCGAGTCACGAAACCTCAAATTTAACAAATCGAAATTGCTTCTGATCCAAAATCAAGATAGCTGTCGATAGTCAGCGTGTCTCCTCAGGAGGGCATAGTCTTCTCGGACGAGAATAACGATGGAATAGGCGCATCGTGAATGTGGGATAAAGTTGACCGAGGCCTCTATGGTGCTGAGCCTGAAGCGATGGACGAAGTAGGTATGGTGCAGTCGTGGTTTTCTGTGGGCGCGCGCAACAAATGGGCTAGGTAAGGAGTTCTAATGTTTTCTGTCAACGAAGATTCAAACACGCACCGACTTCTATCAACAATTTCACTACAAGTTGAGCCTCGGGGAATTCGCTAATGCGGTGTTTCCAGGAGTCCATGAATTGCATTGCGTTTCTGAATGGGGTGGTGGTGCACTGCTAGGCTCTACACAAGTCCGGCGACACCTCGTCGACGACGGGGCAAGTCACAGCGCGCTAATAACATCCAGGACGCGTTGGCGAAAAAAGCACTTGTCTTGCCAAATAATCTGCACTGAAATGTTGGTTTTCTCGTATGCCAGCCTCAGCCTAGAGGCAGGGGTAAGGTAGGTATAGGCGGAGCACCATGATGGTTACTGTGCAAGCCAGATCCGAGTCGGCAGTCCCGGCAGCCAGGAACCAGAGTCGCTATTCTATGTGTAGGCAGCACTGAAAATCGGACTGGGAGAACGATTATTGGATCAGCACCTCAGAAACCTAGCTTAGGTTGTCGTACTATTATGCGTTAAGCTGGGTTCTGTGTCGTTCGAGTCCCCGACTAGCATGAATATTCCAGAACAAAGTTGTTGTATTTAGGTATAATCATAGCGAACACGCTCGGCGGTCGGTACTATAATGCAAACTGACGTTCATACAATCTCTTTCGCGCTACTTCCAGCTGTTTCATCTGCTTGAGCCCCCGTCAGGATGGCACGCATCCGAAGATGAACTGACCACGTAGGGTGAACGGCAGCGGCTCCGGTAAATGTACTTGATTCTGAAGGAACCTGCAGTCGAGAATATTCATGAGAACGGATATTCGAAAACGGAGATTGCCTGTGCTTGCCTTCTGATAAGGCGTGGGGGCGAGCAATGGATCTCTGACTGCTACCTCGGCCTGACTGACAATGAGGACTAATTCCTCATAACTATGGTATGCCATTGGGAAGTCACTTATGCCAGCAACGTCGTGACGGTTTCCGTTATAACCCTTCCTGTAACGGTCGTAAAGATCACGGCTAGTCTCAGCCTGCAGTTCGTCAAGAAGCTTCTGGCGAACGACCATCCAGAGGTTCGGTTCTAGAAAGGGAGAAAATATCGATAACCTAGAGGCTCCGGGTACACCGCAGATGATTAACATAAGGCAGACGGATACGGCGAGATGCTCGGTTGAAACGTATGATACCAATTCATCGTGTAGCTCGCGATCGGCTGAGAAAGATCCCTGCATGGTGTCCACATAGGCGGAGGCAAGCAGTGCTTAGCTGAAGTAGAGGCGGAACAGGCTTCACTCGGACGATACGCCAGAAAACAATGGAGCGGCAGTCTGTGTATGGACTACACCCAACCACTCTCGGTCGTGGAGTTGGGGCACCACAAAAGTGCCGTGGCCGCTACCGTGCAACCGTGCACGCTACCGTGGCCGCTACCGTTACCGTGGCCGCTACCGTGCATCATTACCGTGCATCACTGCCGTGATGGACCCTGTTACCGTGGCTTGCAGCGTTACGCAGACGCTGTCACACCGTGACTCCCAAGTGTAACGCTGTTATGGGGCGATCACGTCTTGACTCTCTTCCACCACCATCTGTCACGACGCGTTATCTACAAAATGAATATAACCGATTTTATTCCTCTACCAACCTTTGGGGTATCTGTGACCAGTTCGCATTCCGACTGCCGTATGTGTACCGTAAAGGGCGCGGATCCCTACGTCGGCGATGTCAGCAAGACATCAGTTGACATCGGACGTCGTAGACGCGCGTCCTCTGCCTGTCGAAATATTCGATGTTCAAGATTCTAGTGAGTTTCCCGTACGCAATGTAGCAAAAAAAAGTTCATATTGTGTTAGGGTAAATTTGGCCGCTTTCTTGTGCGCCAGTCCGAAGCATGGAATCCGGAGGTACCAGGCGCTACCGCAGCAACCGACCCTCCTCCTGATCACACTGTAAACCTGGGCTTGCAAAGTCTCTTTCCTATCCTAGATGGATCAACTGGTTCGTCGCGTTCGACTGCATCTAGTTCATCTACTAACACGCAGTAGGTCGCGTTATCGGCTATACACCTGGTTTTGGGCGCGGTTCTGTCTCAGAGACAGTGTCTTCTATGCCTTCTGTAATACCCGCCCATGCTTTTGCTCCCTCAACCGACAGTATTCCTACAACACAATCACAGCCTCCCCTTGATATTCGTTCCCGTTCCTCCTCGCCTATATTCAAGCTACGGAACGGTGCTTATGTTCCAATCAAGAAGGTACCACAAACTAGTATTAAGCGGGTAAGGCACGTCTTGCCTGAGAGCGACTCAGAAACGGAACATCACCCTCAACGTCCAAAAAAGTCACGTCCCGAGTCCCCAGCACCGACGAGGCCCCTTGATCAAAATCTTCACCTAAATTTTCGAACCCGCCAGCCTACACCGGCTCTCACGGACGCGTCGTTGACCCGTGTACCTTCCACCGCTAAGAATGTTGGCCTTTCCTTTGCAGCCAAAGCCTCGGATGCTCCCCTACGCACCGCCAACACCCGAGAGGGTGAGGAACTCGTGAACTCTGCCCATATCTACATGAAGAGCGAGAATCTGGAGGAGACGTGGGATGGATACCCAGACGGAGAATTTTCGCTCAACGTCTCACATGAGGTGTTTGCAAAGACGAAGAACCTATTGTCGCACTGGCCAACAGTCGTTGGGGGAGGCGATAGAGTGCATCAGAAGACAGCATCGACTTGGCAGGAGGGAAAGATAGCTACACGGAAGTGTTTGGGATACCTCAAGTGTACAAACGAGAAGTGCGCAGTTCTTATTCGCCCCCAGACAAAGGCAAAGTTTCGCGAGAAGCAGTTAGCCAAACACTGCATCTGCAACTCTGTTCTACGCCACCTGCCATGCCGTGGAGGAGAGAGTGGAACTGGCATTGTCTCCGTTTTGCACACGTGGCAAGGGGGCGTCTACTACATCAATGGCGGATTTCATCAGCACCCTCGGCCAACGCACGAGCTTCACTTGAACTCAAAAGCGACAGCAGAGTTCCGGAAGCTTGTCATGGGTCATCCCTCTGCTGGCCCTCTCAAGTTTGTAACGGGACTCCAACAGCTTGACGGCACATATGGCCCTTCGTCCGCGACAATTGCACCTCCACTTCTCAATGCTGACTATGTCGGCTATCAGAGGAACAAGATCAAGCGGGCTTCTAATCTATCCGGGTCGCATTTCCTTCGCCAATATTCAGCGTTCAAAGCGAGACATCCTGAATTTGTAATCCAGGAGCAGCTCAACGAGACGATTGTTATTTCTATGCAAGGTGACTTCATGAAATCCATGCTTGTACGCGAAGTCATCAAGGATAGACCCCTGAATGGTATGGTCTCCGACGCGGCGCACGGTTGGTGGCGCATGAAGAATGATCTTCTCCTAACAACATCCGTCTACTGTGCTCTCCTCTGCTGTTGGACACCGGTGGTCTTCTCGTTTTCAAATGGTGCCTCGGGGGAGCATGTTGCTCATCACTTTTATGCGCTCTTTCAGGCAATGGCTCAGCAAGCGGTAGAGCAGAATGTAACACTTACGGTGCTTCATTTGGCAAATGTACATTACTTTATCGCATTTTCTCATGAACACTTTATTCACCAAGACGTTCAGGTCATGGATTTCAGTGCTGCTGAGCGCATAGGATTCATCCGGGCGTATGTTCGTTTCTTTGGTAACAAGGATGGAAATACTCTTACGGAGGAGGAGCTGGAGCAAGAGGCGGGGACACTGCTGAAAGGCTGTGCTGAACATTTTCGGGCTGCTTGTACTCGCATCGCTCGAATCGGTGACATCGTTGCACCTGAGACGCGCGAGCGCTTCCTGAAGATGTGTGACGCTCTTCATACCACGGAGGACATCGATCAGTTCCAAGAGACTGCGACTCATATCATAGAACAGTGGCCAAAGACTGTGTCCTGGCTTTCTTGGTGGATGCAACCCGCTCACGCCGCAATGATCTTTCGCGCACACCTACGCATGAATATCGCCATACATAGCATGATTCCCGGCACGACTAACCCTCAGGAGGCAATGCATTGGAAGCTCTATTCTGCTGCCGGACGCCATCATGATGTGATGGATGGTTTTGAGGCGCTGTTTGCTACAGCGGAATACTTTGGACGGATATATCAGGGCGTTAGAGGTGACGCAGATTTCAACTCGGGCTTACACTCTGCTAATATAAGACTTAAGTCGGCTCGCTCATTCGGTATCGTCAAGCCGAGCCATGGAAGATTATGCACGAGAAGTTTGGCCGTACAAAACCCTCGCGCGCGCCAGATGTAGGACCAGCGCCGGACGTGGAACCAAGACATGCGGTGGATGTTAAAGCACCACGTCCAACACCAAATGACGGTCGCCCTCCGGATACGCAAGCGAAGCTCAACAATCGCTCGGAGAAGAAAGCTTTGAAGGAATTCGACGCGAATCTTGCTACACTGATGTCCGAATCACCGCGGCACAAGACCAAGGCAAAGTCCACTCAGCTCACATTGACTGGTATTCCCTGGGAAGCAAACTCCTGCTGGCTCGACGCTTCTTGCACTGCTATCAACGCCGTTGCTCGATGGGACTGGGATACATTTTCGCAGGCGTTCCTTGTTCAGAAAGCTGACAAAGAGTCAATCTTTGGCGCACTACACGTCTTTATGACTGCCCTATACAATCAGCAAGAGCTCTCTCCTTCTCCCTCTACTCGTAATCATCTCAACACGCGACGGAACAATTTCCGAAACGCTCTTATCACTGCCAAGTTGGCCGAGGCCGTCACTGTAGATGTGAGTGGCATAAAGCATGCAGTCTACGAAACAGCATTTGTGAGTTTTGTTTGAGCAATCCTATGAATAACTTCTAAACCAAGATAGGGTTGGTTAAACGAAGCACTACGTAAAAAGCGCGACGATGAATTCGCATCTCCCCAGTCAGTCTTTCATGGAGTTGAACTGGAGGTTCGATATTGTGCTGGGTCAGCACTTCACCACACGTTGTACCCTGACAAGTTCGAGCATATCTGGATTCGCAACCCTCGTATAGCCGTCTTTAAGCCCTATAATCGCGAACACAAAATGTTACGAGGGTCGCTTGAAGCCTGGCTTCAGGATCGCACCACCATCCGCAACGTTGAGCGCGGTGAAGAGCCTTGCTGGCGTACCATTAACGGAAGGCCTCTATGCAGTGACAAAGCCACCGCAACCAAATTCCTTACCCACCTACCCCTTTGCCTGATCATCAGCTTTAGCGAAGAGCGGCCCGCAGAGAGCTGGGACATTCCTGCTCTTATTCAACCGATGACTTCGGTGATACCATCTGCACCTGGACTTCAGTATGAGATTGTTTCGTGTGTCTTCTTTGTAAACGCCAACCACTTTGTCACACACTCTCGACTTCCCTCAAGTGGTGATCCACCTTCTAACCCTTGTATATACATTCACGACGGTATGTCAAGCGATGGAAATTCGATACCTGTTCAGGGCGGGACCGTCCAGACACATCTATCGGGGCCCAAGGTTCTACAACTGCCATTATCGGAGGGTCCGGTCATTACAACAGAGGTCGTTTATCGTCTCTGTGGTGGGCGTGATGCACAGAGGGCATTTGTTCATCACCAGCTTCAACGAGCATCTCAACTCTTTCATTTCGACTTCTCATCGATATCTCCAGTTCAAATCCCACAAGTAGATCTAAACCACCCAGAGTATCGCCGTAGAGAGGCGACCGAAATTAATTGGTCAACAACAGACGGATTGAAAGAGTACGAATGGACGAAGGTTGCGCCTCAACCCTCTACTTTCCGTCCACATAATCCTCTCTCAGAAGTAGAACCAGAATCAGAGGAGACCTCTTCAGGTGCTGTTCAGTCGCCTGAGGACTTCCCGCGTGTGGAGACACCTTCAGTAGCCATATCAAGCTCGCCCGCGCCGGAAGATAGCCTCACATTTGATTGTAGATGTGGAGCTGAAGGAGACGGACACCGTTTTGAGGTTAAAGAGGAATCCATTGAGTGTGAAACCTGCCATCGGTGGTCTCATCTGGCCTGTCAGCGGGGTCTTGCTGGGATGGCTCGACAGCCGCGGTTGGCCGAGGCTACCTTTGAATGCCACAGATGCTCAACCGATTCGTTGCTCGAGATGTTGCATGGATCAACAGCACATTTCTGTTCGGAATCAAAGCGACTGTGAGTTATCAAATTTATGTGACATAGAAAGTCCTGATTGTTCTACAGGGAAAAGGAAACAGCTCTTATCTATCGACTTCTGTACTACATTTTTTGATGCTTATTTTTTAATACTGACCAGACCATAATGCAGGCCCGGGAAGGGTGCACTTGTCAGGCTTGGATCATTTTATTATCCGTGTCGTCTCATATCTGTACGCGGAAAGACCTGGAACGTCAAACTTTGGAGGCATTGCATATTTCCGCATGGGTCAAGCTATCGACCCGGCGAGTACCGCACAGCGAAGCAGATAGACATTTGCGATGAGTGTTGGAGAAGTCGAAAGACTCGGCGAAGTATCAGAGTTAGTCCTGCCATTCTCGTACAACCAGACTTGCTAATTCAATCATAGCTTGGCGAGTGGACACTCACACATCTGATCAAAGAAATCCGGGAAGACAAGGATTCTCTATCAACCTCAGTTGTTGGATTCACTTCCGAAATCGACAAGGCTTTACTTCCCCATAGAGAGCTCCTTCTAGCGCTAATAATGCACCCTCTGAAAGTAGCCCTGGACAATACACCTGCGCTGGTTTGGTTACAAGAATCAAAGTCACGTCCAACAACTGCCTCAGTCCCGTTCAACGGTGGCATCACAAAGGATGACTGGAGTCGAATTGACAATTGGCTTGCAGATCGATTGAAGCCATTGGAGCGTCGCTTCTGGGTCTCGTTGATTCCAATGGCCCATGCCGGGACGATATTGCTTGCGGCTCGGATACAGAGTGACGAGCCGAAAGTCGCTTGGGAAACTGCTATTGAACAAGCTTGGGAAAAACAAGTCTTCCTGACGGGAAAGACTGTCAATGGTGATGTGCGCCAAGAGGTAGATGTTGACCTTGAAGCAGTCGAAATGCTAGAGGATCGCATGTTTGACCAGTCCGAAGCCGCGGAGATTGCAGGAAACTGTCAATGGGGACTCGACGCTGGTCATCACCAAAACAACTGGTCACCTTACCATCATAATCGATCCAGCTGGACGGATAACCTTCGCAGAGGCTCTGAGTCCGAGTGCACTGTAAGACTCTTTTCTTGCTCTGTGACCTTACTGGTCCTGACTTCTCCCGCAGATAGGACGAGACTTTGTACACCTTCAGAAACCCAGTGAAGTATCACAGGATCAACCCCGCGTACCGAACACAAGACCGTGACCGCAAGCTCGCAGGAAGAGTACAAGTAAGACAGGGAAGAAGTTGAGAGAAGGAGGAATGAGTGGGGGGAGAGAACTTGGTATATAATAGATGACACGTATATCGCTTCACACAGGATGTCAATGGAGATTTGGAAGATCTCTTGCTCGCCGCTTGGTGTATACATAATCAAAGGGTGGGAATTGAATTTTTCTTAAGGAAGTTTGAGCACAAGACTATGGCAGACATACCCGTGGATACATACTCACCGCTGTAGTGACAATCCCCAATCAACGAGTAGCACAAGAATTTTTTGCGAGTAACGCTGGTGTAACATGCTGTCACGCACTTGTCACGCCCATGACCGCTACCGTGTCAGTGCCGTGCGATTACCGTGCGACCGTGCTACCGTGCTTGCATCACTGCCGCTACCGTGAGTGCCGTAAGAATACCGCGGCCGCTACCGTGCAGCCGACTGTGGCCGCTGCCGTGAGTACCGTGCGACCGTGGCCCGTGCAGGGTCTACCGTGCGCACGGTAGCGGCGACCAGAAAAACTTTGGTCATTCTCGGTGATTTCTGGGGCTATCGCCCAATACTTTGTTAGCAAGGTATGTTCACTGATACATACTATAACCAACGCATAACTTGCCTGATCAAAGGTAGATGCTCCTGGGGATGTGAAAGGTGGCGCAACTTAGGCTGTGGCTGTGCTACCGTGCAGCCGTGAGCCGCTACCGTGCATGCACGGTAGCGGCCACGGCCAAATTGCGGGGCCGGTGGAGTTGTCGGCAAATTTCACGGGCAAGGGCATTCGAGTTTGAGTTTGACTCGAAATGCCGATTGATATGCAGAATTTCGGCTACTATCTGAATGGACTCCGACGAAGTAGGGAAGCCTAGAAAGACGGCGTCTGAGATGGTTCGAATAATAGTGTCCGAAAGTTCTTTCGACAACTCACGAACGAGAGTCGAGTCTTTGACAAGGGTTCTAAAGAGGGCGTGAAGAATGCCAAGCTTATCCGAATGAGCCATCGCGTCGCCCAAGAATGCATCAGAGCAAAGAACTACCACCAAGGAACGGAATGCGGCTCTGTGAACGTTCTGCCGCCGAAGGGCTGGACTGACGTCGACGCCGACGTAACGTCGTATACAGCGAATGACATTGCACAAGAGAGGCGTGCCGTCGACAGACCCGCTTGTTGATTGGATACTAGGCAGCTGCACCAATGCAAGATTCAGCAAGATGTCGTGCGGAAGGCCCGCATCATCTTGATGGGATGGGTACAAGGTGCGAACCAAGTACTCGCAAATCGAGGGGCGCAACACAGATATGACTATCCAGTCAAACGTAGTCGCTTGACTTCCCGGATAGTGGGGATGTTCGCGGACTATGAGGCGAAATTTGTCGATCGGCAAAGAAGCGCGGTCAATGCAGTAGTGATTGATATCGCAAACCGTATTTTCGAGGCAGGAGTGGGGTCTTATGAGCCAGTCCGCAAGTGCCATCCATACCGGCGACTCCATGCAATCAACATCGAGCCAATGTGCTCCATTTCTGAAAGCGTTTTGTAAAATGGCTGCCCAAGAAAACACGTCGTAGTAGACGGTGGGGTCGACAATCTGCTGCCGCAGAAACTTAATAGCGTGTTCAGGCTCTGTTCGATCAATCAGTAGAGTCTTCAGGTATGTCCGCCGGTGCCACGACTAAGTCGGCCCGCCGTGTCTGAATGATCCGCCGTGGTCCAGACACGGACATGAGCGCGGTACAGGCGTTCATAAGCGCTCCGCTTATCCTCAGCTCTGTACTCCTCGGAGTCAAGGAATCCGCGGATGATGCCCTCAAGGTCGATGATTCTAGCACGAATTGTGTCAAGACTCTGAAGCGGAATAATGCTTAACGCCTGCAGGACGATGCACTGGACAGATGTGTTCGACGATATGTTATGGAGCCCACTAAGCGCGCGAACATCCAGCTCGTCACCAATCTCGTGCACCAGTTCCTTCTCCACCACACTGAATGACTTCTGGATTGTGTTAGTACGCAGCGCAGCACGATGTGGGCGACTATTCGGTGTAGTAGTGGTAGGATTACGTGTGCTCATCCGGGAGAGAAGTCAGTGGAAAGCAGCGGAAAGCGGGAGATGGAACAGGAGGAAACGGTGGCTGAACTCATGGGAAGCTGACCAAATGTAGCCGAGCATGGAGTAGGAATAGCGCGTCAAGTATGTTTTGTACGGACACGCAGGTTTGAACAGGGGAAGTAAATTTGTGCCGAAATACGATACGAAGGCAAAGAAGGCGATCGCACCAACAACTATGGCGATCGGCGTGCTGAGCAAGCGAACATAGACGACAAGCCCCCCAAAGAAGAGGCAAAGTGCGACGTGCATAAGCACCGGCAGCATCCCAATGATAAGAGGAACATGCCACTCCTTTAGATTCTCGTATCGGAACTGGCGAGTACGACAGCGATCGCGCGGCGTCCCGGACGAGGTCGCCAGGTATTGGTGGATCCACTGTTGTGTGAGTACAGCAAGGAGGGCTGTGGTTACGCTAAGCGCTAAGCTCGTAAACCACAAAGCGTTAACGAATGTGCTCGTGCTTGATACGCGAACGGGCGTGTCGGGAGACAAAGCGGAATGAGCGATGCCTTCGTCGGACGTGGCACCGTTGAGCATGACCCGCTGCAGGTTGGCTACTTCGAATATCAAGTTCGCGGTCACCTCGGAAAAATTGACTTGTAGCGTTTGGGAGCTTTGAGCGACGAAGGTGGAGACGACGGCGGAGAACAATCCAGCCTTGGAAGTGTAGTAGATGTTGAGTATTGTTTAGCGTAACATCTCGAATTGCTCACAAGCACATCTAGGGCATCCCTCCAATCCTCAACCATGTCGCTGTCAAACTTGTTGTACTCTTCAAGAAATGTCTTCCACACCCTCGCCATGGGTCCCATCTCCTTGAACTTTTCGTCCTCTGGAAACTTCTGCTCGTAGTCGTAGGGGTCAATACCTACGGCGCATATCAGTACGCCCGTCGCATACTAATGCCAGTCACGAACCTTTTTCAACGCGTGAACGCGTACCCTTTAAGCCCAGTCTGCATTTAGATTTCTTACGCATGGGCGCGGTATATATCGGTATAGATCGTTCGCCATATGGCGCTTCTCCTTGCTCTACAGTAGCCGATTTGACGATCGAATGAGAGGCAGAGAGGGTGTCGGAAGGCGAGTCAGCACGTCCAGGTGGATCCATGCCTTTAGTAGAGAGCTGTGGCGTATGGGATGACATTTCGAAGCAAGGAGCACATGAATCTGATATTCACTGAGTTCTTTATTCCTTCCGCGGCTGTTCCTGGATGGGTCATATCAAAGCAGTGCAATGGGAACGTACTTCACCCGAGTAGTATTCTACGTCTTGTTCCGATTTGGGCCAAAAAAGTTCTGTCCACCAAGTCGTTGCGACGTCTCCCGAAGCGCGGCCACCAACTCGGTGGTGAAAGGCACTGGTTTACCGTCGGGCTTTAGACGCGACCATGACATCGTGATATTCGGTGGACGACCAAAAAACACAGGCAAGCTGCGCATGAAGACCAATCCAAGACCAGCAGATAAGGACGAAATCATCGGCATGCTCCAGGTATGCTATCCAATTTTCACGCTTTCAGAAGGAAGGAAGGGCCTGAAGGAGGGGATTGGCAAGGTGCGCCGAATAAACTGAGTCGTCCGAACCATTACTGTATCCGCAGCCTATCCAGGCGACGCTTTCTCATCATTCCTATATTCTCCGTCTTCCAGTCTCGTCATAGTTGGCCTATCGATAAGTATAAGGCGTTTGAGGGAGCTCACATGCTGGCTGCAGTTCGAGTCGGATCAGGGCCCGATCATGGTTCCAACCAGACCACCAAGACATCCAACGCCTAACATTCCTTCTTTGACTTGCCTCGATTCAAATGACACCAATGCGCTACTAACACCAAGACTACCCTTTGTCAAAGTGAGTATCGCTACTCCTGGGGGGTGCCTGTAAAATCGTCTACTTCAATCTTATGGTAAGCGTCAGAATGGCAAAAGTGTATGCTCTATTAGCTCTGACCGTTGCCTGGACGTGTTTCAAGGAACGCCTATGCTCCACCGCGTCAATATGTCCCTAATCTTTTGGTCTTGCGGAATTGATTGTTCTCTGGAGTTGATAAGACGGTTCAGGCTGGGCGCACCGCTAACTCAGAGCAAGTTCTGAATGTTTTTACTGACCATGATTTCCCTCCTTCCGTCTTCTCTCACATTACAGACACCTTCCGTGTACGTCCTTTTTTGTTACACTCAGAACAACCCGACTACGATAATAACTTCTTTAGCTCAAATTAGCTTGCTTTCTCATGTCCGCAGCTCAAGAATGGCGGAAACCTCGACTCAACGCTCTCAGTCTCGCGCTATTAAGTAATTAATAGCGGATTCCTATCTTTGATTGGTGGCGATTCTGTACAAGGTCCGGTCGCAAAAATGGGTGCGTCTGCTCGACGTTTTAAGTACGATTTGTGAAACGGAGAAATGATTCTGAAGGCTAGGACTGCTTCTATAGTTCGGCGTGGCATGTCTTTCGATAGCTCGAACTTGACTCAGCGTTCGACATTTATGAAGTAGCGCCACACTCTACCCCAGTTACTGGAGAGTCCGAGCTAGCGATGTAAGACGCTCAATCCTTCCTCTTTATACTACAATCGACACTTAATGGTGTTTTTCTAGGTTAATTCTTCTGTAAATCTCCGATCTCCGATCTGCTTTATGCGACGCCACACTTCTTACTGGTAACCGACCGTTCTCGGGGAGAGCATTAGAACCTCCTTTGAATGAGCAATACATTATCATACCTCTGACTGAGTCCTACCCTTGTCTAAAAGGCTCAGGGTCATGACTTTTGGAGGACTGCTCTTCCCCTTCATCTTTCCGTCCTTGTCGTACATGGACGTCATAAAATCGGTCAACTCATGGCTGTCAAAATGGTCGAAGGGTGGTGAACAGGAATGGTGCGTCCTCCATTAGGTCTCTCGTGTAAACCGCCACAACTTTGCGTCCGTCCAGCCGTGATTTCCTTCTCTTACACCACTCTAATCCTTCGGACCCTAAATCGGCCGACGCCGCTTTCAATGTCTATCAGACGCTGCTGTTTTCGACTGTGGCTTGGTGGTCCACGCCTAAACTCACCGCTGAATCATTCTCTACATTCATTCAGTCAGTGGTCGACAGGCTGCCATCTTCATCTTCTACATTCCCCGGTCCATCTTTATTCGGCGAACAACTCGTGGACATGGTATGGTCTATCGACACGGAACTTGAAGAAATAGCGATAGAGCACAGGCCACCTAACGACAAAGCAGTACCGACTCTGGAATACAAACGCGTCGAAGCTGACAAGCAAGTCTTAGTGGACATTGTTGCAAGGCTGCTGGTGTGTCTTCATGTACTAATCAATGATTCGCCGCCTCAAAGGGCACTCAGGCCGCCAAAATCCTTTCGCCCACAACTGTAGCCGAACGCCTTGACACAGCACTGCTCACGAGTGTGGGACTCTGTCCGGACAAAGCAGCATTGGATAAGAAGGAGGTCAGAACGCGAACTGGACTATTGTATGTTTCACTTTTCTATCCCGTGGATGGATGATTCACGTATTATGTTCAGCTATAAACAGAACAAGTTTAATCTTCTGCGCGAGCAATCCGAGGGATATAGTAAACTCACAACAGAACTCACTGCTAGCCTGGGCCCTCCGCATAGCTCGAGCGATGGTGGATCCTAACCGCGCGCTTGATATCATTTTGGACATTTTCTCCACTCATTTGACGACGCGTCACACCTTCTTTGTTGCCCTCTTGTCGTTCTCCCCTTTGGCAGGCTCGTATCACCACAAGGAATCTGAAGCGAGGTCTGTTGATGATGAGTCGATGTCGTTTGAAGGGAAAAGTCTCGATGAAATTCTGCGACTGTGTAGTCCGAAGAGCACTTCCGAAGGACCATCTGACAACAATCCTCGCATCTTGGCCCAAGTTTTGGGGTTCAAGTTTGCATACTATTGTGTAAGCGCAAACTGTTCCATTCCAGCATCTTACCATGTATTCTAGTCTCCCGCCGCCTCCGAAAGTACTCCGAGAAATCTCTATCTCACTGCTGCACTTCTCATACATCAGAAGTTCATCACTCTGGAAGACCTTGATCCTCATGTAATTATTTCTATGTCCTTGTGGCCAGTTTTTGAACAGACATTGTAGACATTCCAAACCAGGTAACTCAGCGGTGGACGCCCACGTGACAGAAAGCTCTTCATTGTCAAGCCATTGTCGACCCATTTGGCTCTCATCTCCGACCACAATCTCTGTCACTCACGTCGACCAGCGCATTCACCAACTTTGTCCAAACGAAACATCACCACGGATTATGGCGTCGTTAATGCAGTCTACGGCGACATCGTCTGCCACTCCGCCTCATGCGGACTCTCCAACTGAATTTATTCAGAAACACCTGCGCGACAATCGCGTTACCGCCCCCGGCGCCCATATCTCACGCCCACCAAATCATTACCTGATCTACCGAATGTATACTGCACTCCCACCCGGTGGACAAGACAATCAGTGGAGGAGACTTGATGAGGAGCAAAAGCAACCCTACGTCGACGCCCAGGTCGCGGCAAGCTGCTGCACGAGCAGCTCTATCCCGGTTATAAATATAAACCGGGACCGAAAAGAGAGAAGAAGGGGGATAAGTTGACAAAGAGCTCGAGGAAAAGCCACAATGAAAGAAGTGTCCGTGGTGTCTCAGATGCGACAAAGTCCTCATTGGTCAATGGGGATAATTCGCCAGGTTATAACGCGTCGCTGCCAGTACCCGTAGACTACTCAACTTTCCCCTCCACCGTGCCTGCTATCCTGAAGCCCGTGCACTTGGTCCCACCGCAAGATTATCCGTACGCGCAAGAAATGCCCGGCACGTCTTCCCAAGCCTTCGACCTGTCAGCGCGTCCCGCGTTTTCGATTCCGACCAACTGTGGTTTCACCTTCACTGCGCCGAAGCCCTCGCCGCCCGTTCTACAAGCTGCCGCGCCTGCACCCTACTCTCAGTCAATCGACTTCCACGCTCCAATGGCTTCCCAGTCGTCACTGTATTGCGACAATGCGCTTGTTGCAGGAGAAGCGCCCGCAGGAACAGACGACGCGAGTTCTCGATCCTTTCATCGACGCGCTTTCTCTAACACTATATCCTCTGTGAAGATTATGATGGATCGGACATCCGACTTCTACCAAGACGACAATGTCGTTCAGCCTGTTGTAGAAGAAGTGGCCAAAGCAGTGACGCTCCCCGATGAATTCAATGAACCAGAATTTGACTTGTTCGGCGTACGTTTGTTTCCTCTACCGCACGATGTCATTGTTCTCATACCCTGCTGTAGGAGTTTGTTCCCTATCATTTCAAAAGCGGGATCGATTTCCTTGCTGACGTCAACCACGCGCTTGACATTAGGGACGGCGTCGAGGCGGGGTTCTACCGTGGCTTCAACGGTTGAGTTCCTTTGTGGTTTTCCTTTATTGTATATCTTTATATGTCCTTTCCCGATGCTTTTCAGTTACTGTGATACCTCCTTCAATTGCTGTATATACCTCTCGTGCATTTATTCCCGTCGTGTTCTATCATATAGTTATCAATCGAGGCATGGGAGGCCCCTTCGCTCTGTGGTTTACGAAAAAGAGACAGTGAATCGGGGCCTCTTCGGAAAGACATCGTGTTTCACCCGACTAGAGCTACGTGTCCGAGAGGTACAGTAGATTTGCCAACGAGGTCAACGGGGACTCTGTTTCACACTCGGAAGCGTCGACCTCAAGTCCCCCGCAATCACTGGATGGTAGTTTCTATACGAACTCGGCTTATGAATTGGTAAGAGATCCTGGCGGCGGGTGAATGATTAATGAAAATCGGCGGTACGCACACTGGCTAGAAGGACCAAGGTCTTTCCCAACGGCAACGGAACATTGACACTTGAACATCAGTGGTCGCGAATCCGCGCATCATTGTGAATCAGTCAATGCCGCCCCTCAGTGGGCGAGCGACAGTGACTCAGATGGTACAACATCCAGTGATACCATCCGACTTACAGTTTCCTAGGCACAGAAAGGAGAAACATGCATAACGGTGAAATGAGCTGGCAACCCGCCTGCCATGACAGGAATCTAGGAGCGGCCCTACGAGCTCAGTACGTGCTGGAACGCGTTTTCGGATTACAGAGGTCTCGCGGCATTGGTAGTTCAAAACAAGAAAGGCGTGAGAAAGAATTCTGTCATCGGCGTGCTTGTTCTCCTTCAGCCAGCTGCCTTGTTCCAAACGCGAGACCAAGGCGTGTATTAGATAACAGACAAGCTCGTCGACTTGGTCTCGCTGCGGCCACGTCAACCGATGCGATATTTGCGGTATCGCGTCTGTCAAAGCGGCGTCCCTTCCTTTGAACTTTGTGTGATATGGACGAGCACGTCCATATCACTGTGCATCAGTGTATGCTCTGCTTCGTCTTATAGTCCCTTCTCCCCTTAAAGAGACAATTTTCAAAGGATTGTGTATGTAACGGATCGAAGAACACAATATATACTCCGGAAATATTCGGGAAATATGCAGCTTACCCATAAACTCGGAGGACGAGGTTGGCGATCCATTCTTGTGGTGGATGTTGACAGATGAGGGCTAATGAGGCCAGTGATGGACGAAGACGACGCTGCACAAAACAGTCAGATTCTGCGACAGTCTGCGCCAGAGATTGGGAGTAAGAGGTAGGAGTATTGAGTGGGGTAGAGGAACTAGAAGAGTATTGATAGGACATATTGTTGTATGAGAATCCAATATTGATATTCCAGGAGGTTATATCCCACTTGCGAACATAAAACCTTGCCCGAGGGCGTCGACGCAGCTTCACTACAGGACCGGCCTCAAACAATGAATCTCACCTTAGAAACCGGATTTCTGTGAAGGAACATCTCTCCTCGCACTATAGAATGTGCTCTTAATCATGATGGTAGTGTACAAGGGTAGAAACCCTGCCTTCGGGTCAGTCGAGGGAAGTAACATGTATTGCAAAACACCCTCCGTGCAAGATTGACCCTCGTGCTATGCATCCATCGATTTGATTTAGAAGTACACGGTCCCATCTTTGCAATGTTCTCAGTCTCTTGTTCTGCAGAGATCATCGCGCCTTGCGCTGATCACAATAGTACATTAAATCTTGATTAACAGGTAGTCACATATACATGGAACGTGCAACCCCCCAGCACTCTCGCTGGCGATTCCAGTCCTCACAACGTGGTCCTAGCACCTCTATGATTACACGACACTGCTTTCATGACCAGGATCGTCCGTATGGCGCGCCCTCATGAGCGCCCCGATCCAGAAATACCTGACCTTCGCAGGTTTCGACTCGCTGGGCGAAGATTCCGATCCGGAGCAGTACTAAAAGTGCGCTCGGTCAGTGGTACAATCCTGAAGATGATTTATCCCATACCTTATCCAACAGGGATGACGTTGAAGAATAGGTACTCGAGTCCATTGATTTGAGTATTGCTATCATCTCTTCATGCGGCGGATATAGCGTTGGAAGCTCGCTGACCACGGGGTAGGTATGTTTGTCGTAACTTTTCCTTGACCGGTTATATATAGTGGCACCGACTTCAGAACCAAAAAACGCAAGGAGATTGTGTCGGCATGATTCCCACGCGGTAGGAGATAAACGAGAGGCAAACTTCCGAAGCTTCAGTAATCCATGATGTCCACCAACGACCAACATCTGGCATATCTCAATGGCATGATGTTCGCAAGAGAGGTAATCAACCATTCGTTGTACTTCAGGCCCGGACGGCAGGCTTTCTATGCAGTCTACGTATGCGGCGGCCACCAGCGTGATGGATTGGTAGTCGTAAAACAAATCGGACTTGGGAGCAACAACCAAAGGCACCATGATCTCCTCGTGCACTTGGGCCAACCAGTTTCGAACGTAGAGCTCGTTCCGGACCTCAGTCCCCAGAATGGTGGGTACCTGTCCGGGGACGATACCTGGCCAACGGATCTTGACAATCTCGGCAATGATTTCGCCCGCCTCTCTACATTTTGGGAAATCTTTGAAGATGAGAGCGACAGTGGCTTGGATAGCCATAGGCGGAAGCTGATCGGAAAGCGGTGCAACAAGTTTAGGGTCGAGTACAAGCGTTCTGAAGAGTGCCTGAAGGATGCGCAGTTTGTGCGACGTGGTCAACATGTCGGTGAAGAAAGCCTCATTGTTGACTACGGCGATCATTGAGCGGAACGTGGCCTTGGTGATCTCCTTATGATGGTTAAGCACGGTGCTAGAGTCGACACTGACATTGTGTCGCGCGAAATTAGTCGCTGAGGACATGATATTCTCGCCCTCATCCCGACTCGTGGACTGAACGCTTGATAGATGGATCAGTGCAAGGTTCAATATAATGTCGTGCGGAAGCTCGGCATAAACGACGTCGCGACAGAGATTGGGATACAAAATTCGCGCCAGGCACTCGCAGATTGACGGTCGCATGAGAAACGTCACGACAGATTCGAAGTCAACAGGCCTGGTGCTCGGATAGGAGGGGTAGTCGCGAATGGTTATTTTCAATTCGCCCCCATAGATGGGCAACGACGCAATATCCTTGCAGGATTGATTGATGTCGCAGACCGTGTGTTCTAGACACTCATGAGGCTGTATCAGCCAGCGAAGAAGCTTCATCCACACCAGAGATTCTCGGTCATTAATATCGAGCCAACTCGCCCCTCTCCTAAATGCGTTCTGTAGTATGGCTGCCCACGTAAAAGTATCGTAGAGAACCGTCGGATTGAGGATCTGTTCACGCAGAAACTTTTCCGCATTTTCAGGATGGTGGCGAGTGACAATAGTGGCGATAGAGTCATCGCATCTGACTGCAGCTGTACTATTGGGCGTCGGAACGGTCACCGGGGCAAAGCCCTTCGGTACGCCAGGAATATTTGCCGTCGGCGAGTGATCCATGGTCCCCCAGACGCGAATATGAGCGCGATACAGGCGCTCGTAAGCGGACTGCGTCTCGGCGGCAGTATACTCTTGTGAACCAAGGAGATCACGAATGATGCGATCCAGATTGGGGATTCACGCGAACAATCTCGACAGTTTCAATTGGAAGTATGCTCAAGGCCTGGAGAACAATCCTCTGCACCGACGTGTTGGAAGAGATGTTATGTAACCCAGCCAGTGCGCGTGCATCCAGCGCGTGTCCTCTCTGTGCAACCAAATCTTTCTCGAGTGCTTTTAGCGACCTAGGAGTGACCTGCTGGAGCTCATGATAAGATTTGTTCCTGTCCTTTTCGAGGTCGACCGGTTGTGACGGAGCATCGGGAGTATTCTTGAATGTCAGACTTCTAATGAGCGCGGCAGCTGCGGGGCAGATACCGGAATAGAGTCGGTGCCAGCGTTGGGAGAAGCCGAGGGAAGCGGTGTGAAGATAACCAAGCAGGGAATACGAGTAGCGCGTCAAGTACGTTTTGTACGGACACGTGGGTTTGAAAAGGGGAAGTAAATTTGTGCCAAAATACGACACGAATGCAAAGAACGCTATAGCACCAACGACTATGGCGATCGGCGTGCTGAGGGCGCGAACATAAACGACGAGGCCCCCGAAGAAGAGGCCAAGTGCGACATGCATGAGAACCGGCAGTATCCCAATGATAAGTGGTACATGCCACTCCTTGAGATCCTCGTATCGGAACTGGCGAGTACGACAGCGATCGCGCGGCGTCCCGGACGAGGTCGCCAGGTATTGGTGGATCCACTGTTTTGTGAGTACAGCAAGGAGGGCTGTTGTCAAGCTAAGCGCTAAGCTCGTGAACCACAGAGCGTTGACGAATGTGCTCGTGCTTGATACGTGAACGGGGGTGTCGGGAGACAATGCGGAATGAGCGATGCCTTCGTCGGACGTAGCACCGTTGAGCATGGCCCGCTGGAGGTGGATGACCTCGAACATCAGGTTCGCGGTTACCTCGGAAAAGTCGACTTGGAGGGTTTGGGAGCTTTGAGCGACGAAGGTGGAGACGACAGCAGAGAACAATCCAGCCTAAAGTTAGGAGTCGGTGAGTGTTGAATAACATAACAACTCGGATTACTCACGAAAACGAGCAGCACATCCAGGGCATCCCTCCAGTCCTCGACCATGTCGCTGTCAAACTTGCTGTACTCCTCAAGAAAGGTCTTCCATACCCTCGCCATGGGTCCCATCTCCTTGAACTTTTCATCCTCTGGAAATTTCTGCTCGTAGTCGTAGGGGTCAATACCTGTGGCGTATATTAGTACGCTCGTCCTATAACAATGCCAGTCACGAACCTTTTTCAACGCGTGGACGCAAACCCTTCAGGCCCAGTCTACGTTTCGACTTCTTACGCATGGGCGCGGTATATGTCGGTATGGCCCGTTGGCCAACTGTCGCTTCTCCTTCATTTACAGTATCCGACTTGAAAGTCGTATTAGAGGCAGAGCGGGTGTCCGATGGCGAGTCAGAACAACCAGATGAATCCATGAATCCTGAGGCAAAGAGCTGTGGCGTATAGGATGAGATTTCGAAGCAAGGAGCACAGAAATCTGATATTTACCGAGTTCCTTATTCCTTCCGCGGCTGTTCCTGGATGGGTGTGAACACGCGTATCAAAGCAGTGCAATGGGAACGTCAATCACCTCGTGTGATATACTATGTCTTGTGCCAATTTTGGCAAAAAAAGTCCGTCCGTCTAATGGTTGCGACATCTCTCGAGGCACGGCCCCAAGTCGGCGGTGGTTTATTGTCACGATCAGACGCCATGGACGACCAAAATCCAGGGCCTGCCGGTATTGACATACACGAAGCTATGCGTGCACCAGCTGCAGGCCGCGAGGGAATCCAAGATGGGCATGAAGACGGATCCAGGACCCACAGACAAGGACGATAGTATCGGCATGCTCGAGGTGCTATCATATTTCAGCCTTACAAGGCCTGAAGGAGGGGATTGGCAGGGTGCACTGAATAAACAAAGTCGTCCGCACCATTATTGTATCCGCAGCCTATCCAGGCGACACGTTCTTATCATTGCTGTATTCTCCCGTCTTCCAGTCTCGTCGTCGTGGGCCCATCGAGGTAAGAAAGGAAGGCATCTGGGGAACACATGCTGGTTGCAATTCAAGTCGGATCAGGGCCCGATCGCGGTTCCATCCCGACCACCAGGACGTCCGACGCCTGACATTCCTTCTTTGACTTGCCTGTATTCAAATGACCCCGATGCGCTATTAACACTGTTCATACCGTTTGTCAAAGTGAGTACCGCTATTCCTGGAGGTCTCTCACGACGCCTGTGAAATCGTCTACTTCAATCTTCTGGTCATTACGGTGCGCGCCAGAAATGCAAAAGTGCATGCTCTGTTACCTCTGGACGTGTTTTGAAGAACGCCTATGCTCCAGCGCGTCTTCGCGTCCTCAATTTCTTGGTCTTATCAAGTTAATCGTGGAACCTTCTCTGTCCTGATACGATTCAGACTGGGCGCGCGTCAAGTTCTAAAGGTTATTACTCGTCAGGATTACCGTCCCTCCTTGCGCCTGATGCACTTTAGACACGCCTTGCATGTACGTTGTTCCGTGACACACTCAGAACAGTGGCTCGAGTACGAGAATAACTTCTTTAGCTCAGAGTGGCTTGTTTTCTCCATATCAGCAGCTCAAGGATGGCGGAAACCTAAAGCTCTCAGTCTCGCGCTGTAAGTAATCAACAGCGGATTTCTATCTTTGATTGGTGGCGACTCTGTACACGGTTCAGTTCCAAAAACGGGTGCGTCTTCCCGACGTCCTAAATACAGCCCTTGAAACGCAGAATTAATGATGAAGGCTAGGATTTCATAGCTCGGCGTGGCATGTCTTTCTATGGCTCGAGCGTGACTCATCGTTCGGCATTCGATATGAAGTAGCGCCACACTTTACCCGAGTTACCGGAGAGTGCGAGTTATCAAAGTAAGACACTCATTTCTTGTCTTTACATTATGACAATACTAAATGATGTTTTCTAGTTTGATTCTTCTGTGAATCTCCGTTCCGCATTATTCGACGCCCCACTTCTTACTGGTACCCGATCGTTCTCGGGGAGAGCAATCGAGCATCCTTTGAGTGAAAAATGCCTACCCATAACTGTAACCGAGTCCACGGCTGGTCTGAAGGGCTCAGGGTCATGACTGTGGACGTTCCAAACCAGGTAACTCAGCGGTGGACGCCCACGTGACAGAAAGCTCTTCAATGTCAAGCCATTGTCGACCCATTTGGTCTCATCTCCGACCACATCTCTGCCACTCGCGTCACCAGCGCATTCACCACTTTGTCCAAACGAAACATCACCACGGATTATGGCGTCGTTAATGCAGTCTACGGCGACATCGTCTGCCACTCCGCCTCATGCGGACTCTCCAACTGAATTAATTCAGAAACACCTGCGCGACAATCGCGTTACCGCCCCCGGCGCCCATATCTCACGCCCACCAAATCACTACCTAATCTACCGAATGTATACTGGACTCCCACCCGGTGGACAAGACAATCAGTGGGGAGACTTGATGAGGGGCAAAGGCAACCCTACGTCAACGCCCAGGTCGCGGCAAAAGAGCTGCACGAGCAGCTCTATCCCGGTTATAAATATAAACCGGGACCGAAAAGAGAGAAGAAGGGGGAGAAGTTGACAAAGAGCTCGAGGAAAAGCAACAAGAAAAGAAGCGTCCGTGGTGTCTCAGCTCCGACCAAGTCCTCATTGTGAATGGGGATAATTTGCCAGCTTATAACGCGTCGCTGCCAGTACCCGTAGACTACTCAACTTTCCCCTCCACTGTGCCTGCTATCCTGAGCCCGTGCACTTGGCCCCACCGCAAGGTTATCCGTACGCGCAAGAAATGCCCGGCACATCTTCCCAAGCCTTCGACCTGTCAGCGCGTCCCGCGTTTTCGATTCCGACCAACTGTGGTTTCACCTTCACTGCGCCGAAGCCCTCGCCGCCCGTTCTACAAGCTGCCGCGCCTGCACCCTACTCTCAGTCAATCGACTTCCACGCTCCAATGGCTTCCCAGTCGTCACTGTATTGCGACAATGCGCTTGTTGCAGGAGAAGCGCCCGCAGGAACAGACGACGCGAGTTCTCGATCCTTTCATCGACGCGCTTTTCTGACCCTTACTGCTCTTTGAAGATTATGATAGATTGGACTTCTGACTCTCACCACAACGACGAGACCAGCGTTACTGTCAATCAGTCTGCCGCGGAAGAAGTGACGCTCCCCAAGGAATTCAATGAGCCAGAATTCGACTTGTTCGGCGTACGTCCATTTCCTCTACCGTACAATGACATTGTTCTCACACCTGCTGTAGAAGTTTGTTCCCTATCATTTCAAAAGCGCGATCGATTTCGTTGCCGACGTCAACCACGCGCTTGATATTAGGGACGGCGTCGAGGCGGGGCTCTGCCGCGGCTTCAACGCTTGAGTTCCTTTGAGGTTTTCCTTTCTTGTATATCGTTCTATGTCCTTTCCCGATACTTTTCAGTTACGTGATACCGCTTTGATGTATGTACCTCTCGTGCATTTGTTCCCGTCGTATTCTATCATATAGTTATCAATCGAAGCATAGACCCCTTCGCTCTGTGTTTACAAAAATGAGACAGTAATTGGGCCCCTCTTCGGAGAGACATCACGTTTCGCACGACTAGAGCTAGTACGTGTCCGAGAGATACCTTTGAAAAGGAGGCCAACGCGGACTCTGTTCTGTCTAACCAACACTTAGAAGCGCCGGCGCCTCAAGTCGTCCGCAATTGCAGAAGAATGGTTCAATCTCCTTTCCATCCATACGGACTCGTCGCCTACATGGCTTATGAAACTGGTAAGAGATCCTGGCGGCGGGAGAATGATTAATGAAAATCGGCGGTACGCACAGCTAGAAGGATCAAAAGCTTTAGGCATCGGTCCTTCTCAACGGCAACGGAACATTGACACAACATCACTGGTCACGAATCCGCGTATCATTGTGAATCAGTGAGTGCCGACAGTGAATCAGATGCCGTCTGACTTACAGTTTCCTGGGCACAGAAATGAGAACATGCATAACGGTGAAATGACTAGCAACTCGTCTGCCATGACAGAACTCTACGGAAGTACGTGCTGGAACCGTTCTCGGACTACAGATGTTGCCGGGCATATGTTGGAAACACATAGACAACAGTACGAGCTAGCTCAAGATGCGCTGAACGGGGATAACAAAGTGCTCCAGTAATCAGCGTCTCATTGTCGAACGGGATGCCATTGTCCAAGTTCTAGCAGCAGCGAAGTTGAAGAGCAGCACGAACTGAAAGCGATTCTAGTAACGCGCCTTCGGTTTGAGAGCGAGCTTCAACAGGGCCACGGAAAAAATTAGTCTGCATGCCTGGAAGGTCAGGCTCTCACGAAGGAAGGTAGCGGTTCATGTTCAAAAGGTTGAGCAGGTGATCGCGATGCCAGTTAACGTGACACTGACACGGTGTCAGCAAGCGCCGGCATAACTTGTCTTCGTTCTTCATTGCCTCGTTAATCTGTCGTCTTGTCCTTGTTAGCGGCAGTCCAATATTTTGCATTGATAAATCCAACAGCGCTCGAGCTGACCAGTCGGTATTTTCTGGACGAACACGGAGCACGGACCAGTGACTCCTTTGATTACGCCTTGCAGTTCCCTGATAATCACAGCAAAAGGTCTAAGTCAGCGAGCGATACAGTCCTGCTGAGTCTTGCTTTCCGGCATTGAGAATACCTCGGACACATATGCTCATAGCCCTCCAATGGTCAACTTTTCGGAGCCATTGTTTCTACTTTTCCGGCGTGAAGAGGCATTATCTCGCTTCGGCTGGCTCATGACTAGTAGGTATGCAACAGTTCTCTTACAATATGACTGACTGTGAGGCGTACTCGCAACGGCGGGAGTGTCATGCAAGGGTCCGACTTGGTGGAATGGGGCGCTACACTGGTCGTTGTACTATAAAAGCTCTAGGTGACTGGCATTTTATTTCTTCACCTCGTCAGCGCTCTCATTCTTTACTCCTTCACAAACCTTATTACTTCATCTCTTTCTCAACACAATCGGAAATGTGCTGCCTTCGCCAGTAAGTGTTGTCCCATTGTCCTCAAAACTAACCCCTCATGTTCTTGCAAGAGTTCGCAACGTCCACACCCAATGTGGCCACGGCGTCACCCTGGTATGTGGTCCCCTTCAACCTCTTGTTCTGATACTGACACCATTTTCACCACTAGCCAGCTGAAATGGTATAACATTGCATGCTCGCATACTTCCGGCGCTGACACCTCTGGTATTTAGATCTACTGCGAGAACTTCAAGTGTCGATGGAGTTCCTTTCACCCTGCGACGTGCAGGCCTCCCAACTGCTCAGGACTTGCCGCCAAAAGTAGGTCTTCGATCTAGCTATTCACTAACATATCTTCTGTACTCTAGCAAGACGTTCCCTCAACAGTACAGTGTGTCACGTCTTTTTCTTTTTAGGGGTTCATCTCAGCATCAGTAGATCCGCACATCAATGTGTTATGTCCCGCTTGTTTGCTCAGCAGCAACAGCAGCAGTAGAGACAAACATGAGCACACATTTCACAAGCGTCTTCGCTACCGTACCTCACACTGTGTATAATTCGTTTTCAGAGATTAGACTTTGATAACAATGCTTCTGGTCTTGTCCATAGACCATTCCCTACCCAGCTTGACGCAATCCTGTGTTTATTGGTCGAGTTATTCTGCACGAACCATGACAATGATACTGAGACAAACGAGAGTGCAATCTTAATCAAAAACGATGTCGCAAATATGCACCAACGTTCCAGCAAGAAGTACGAGTGGTCTAAAGTAACTCGACGACACCTTGCTTGACAAACTCATTGATACCCTTTCCAACATCTTCAGACATACTCCCCTCGACTATATCTGAGAAATACACCGTCACCTTGCGCAACACTGCTACAGCATTGTTTCCCATCCTTTGGCCTGAATCGTATCCACAAAGGCCTCTGTGAAGTCAACGCCATTCATTCCCCGAATTTTGAGCGTGTTCAGGTGAGTCAACAACCAATGCTCGTCAACAAGGAGGATTGACACAGTGCACCCACATTGAAGCAGGTAGTTGTGCGGATTTCTAAAGAACAAAGGCTTGGCGTGCTACAAAGGAGAGCGATGAGCACATTCACATCATGCTGCTCTACAAATAGAGAAAGTTCTTCCAAGAGTGCCCGTGGCTTATCGAATTGGCTTGGGAAAGGACTCTTCTTCAACATGGCGCTCCCAAGGTGCGGGTAGATGCATCTTTGCAAGGAATAGGTCTCTGTTCCTGCTTCCAATTCTACCAGCACAAGGTGGCGGAGAGTCCTATTTGTACGTAGAATCTGCAAAGGTAATGATGTGTTGGGTCCTGGACAAGGTTCTTTTGGCTCTACTTGGCGAATTGGAGATTGCTGTTGTCGGCTAAAACAAATGAATACCATTTAGCAGCTTACAAGGGAAACAAGCTTGGAAGACTGGGTCAAATTCCGTTGCGTATCACGTAGTGCACTGTGCTTTTTCAAGCAATACTCTGAAAGCTACTATTAAGGAAAGGATCCGGCCCCAGCAGCAGACTGTCTAGCTTGAGCTGTACCTCCTTATTGACCACAAGGAGTTCTGATAGAATTATCTTGATGTCTAACGTGGTTTTCATAAACGCCCGTCCGTCTACCCGTCTCTTTAAGGCCGTTACAAACTCCTGTGTGATAATGACTCTAGTGTGCCGGAGCGTTGTCACAGTAAGCATCTTAAGTCAAAGCACCAATTGCAAATCAGACATCATCCAAAGACGGTGGTGCACATGGGCCCAATGTTGAAGGACTCATCGAATATCAGCTTCAACTTTATGAGGTTGGGTGTCATTTTGAGAAAAGCAATGATACTGTCTGTGTTGTCGTTGTCAACTACATGCACCGCCAGCTTACGCAGGCTATTGCTTGTTGTGGTGGGAAGAGGATCGGGAAATCACTCAGCGCTGGAAGTCGGGTGATAGTAAAGCATGTGTGTTATGAATCGCCATATTTTCACATATTCACATCTTATCATATCTTATTGGGGGGCTTGTCTTATCAACCAACGGACTGTTTCATCATCTGTTTTGTCACCGATCATACTTCTTTTCATTACCGAAGCCATACTCATGTCGGACACACACCCAACACATGGATGACATCATACATGCCAATACCTCATGGACTTCCTATTGTATACACACCACCGACACTCGTAGCATACATGGTTGTTTCAGTATTATTACTTACATGCAGTCACCACTTGTATTTAATGGTTTCACGGACTAGTAGCATACAACACTGGGTCAAGGGCGTGGAGTTATCCCTAGCGGAAACATGTATGGACAAGGAGTCCCAAACACAGACTTACTAGTATATAAGCAGTAGTGTAGTATCGTTGTACTTTAGTTCCGATCTCGTTTATACATCTGGCCTAGCCTAGTTCTACGAACACAAACACTTTCTTCCCTTGAGTCTCTCTGTGGTACCTGGTTTAGTCTCGTGGCTATAGTCAGTTGCTAACAGAAGATCAGAACTACTTTCTACCACCTACCACACATCCCTGATCGTCGATCAGCACTTCGCTGTTTAATCATCGCACATTCCCCCATTCCCTCTCCTGTTTACAGATCAACGGATTTCTAATTCCAGTGCACGTCCGCATACATGTGTATTGGTCCCAGTAGCGCCGGCTAACAGTTAGAGATAACTGCCTTGGGTGCTGGAAGTAGCCGCTCTCACGAGAACAAACTTTTGGCAGTTGCACTTCAGTGGGCGCTGTTTACGGGTCAACCCCCGTTCCCAGGAAAACTTCGGCTTACCTCACACCAGAGGGACGTCGGCTGGGCAATTGCAAACTTGTGACGAGCTCTTGGGCTCCGTAGATACATAGTCAGTAGTCGGTAAAATAGCGTAGACAGTTATGATACCTACCTACTTTACTTACCTTACGATACACACCAACATTCCCCACCCTACCAAGTCCTGGATTCTATTTCAGATCTAGGCAATTCCCCCTTATTCATCCAAACCTCTATTCCCGCACCCGTTTCATCCAAATCCGCATCACCCATATCCCCACTTTTACCCTTTCACTCTCCGATCTCATCACCCCAATTCACCATGTCCAACAAAGCACCCGAGCCCGTTCATCACACCGATCATGTCTGTCACACCGATGTCGAACCCAAAGGTTGATCCCTTGTCAACAAGCCTTATGACTATAACGGGGACAAGGCCAAGTACAAGAGCTGGTGGTGATCCATGTTTACATACATCCGTGACAAGAAGAACAACCTCACATCTGACTCCGAAAGGATTGATGTTGTTCTCTCCTACATCCAAGGAGATCACGTAGATGCATGGGTCCAGAACTACTCGGACCAGAACTTTGACGAGGAAGAAGAGGAATGGACAGTCTCTTGAACGGAGTTCAAGGAACATTTGAAGGAGCGATTTGTGGATTCCAACCTCGCGCAAGACGCGCAAGACCAGATCGAGTGGTTGTGCCAGGGGCAAGACACTGCTCAGGGATTTCTTCCAGAAGTTTGAGGTTCTGCTCACCCAGGCGGAATACTCGAAGGATGACACATATGTTGTACGACTTCTCAAGACCAATGTCAACAAGAAGATTATCGACCAGATCTATGGCAGCCGAGATGGGTTGCCGGTGAAATACAAGGATTGGAAGGCACAGATTATTCAGATCAATCAGTTGTGGAGAAGGCGGATGGCGAGCAAGAGGCCCGGCATGCAGTCCCGGCCCCAAGCTCCGCAGGCGGCTACATTGAGAGCCAATCCTACAAACCCAACCCCGACACCAATCACACGACGAGATGCCACCGGCGTTACCTATGGAGGAGCCGGCAGGCCGATGGACATTGACAACACACGTCGACGGGGACTTTGCTTCAGCTGTGGCGAACACGGCCATGTCAGCAGGTTCTGTCCCAAGAAGGGTTGACCTCAGACGATTCGGGGTCTATGGACCGAAATGAATGACGAGGAGAAGAAGAAGTTGGCTGAAGAGTTGGGTTTTGCGAAGCTCCCGCAGTAGACGCAGTCCTGCCGGAGCAGTCATCAAGGAAAGGGTTGTCAGATGCAGAATCTATTTACAGTACAGGTACTGAAACATCTAAAATATCATCGACAACTTTACCAACAAAACCTGTGAAAGAAAGATTTGAGCCAAATACAGCCAAGTGGATTGCACAATGGCTAAGAGAGGACGAAGTGTCGAGAGCAGTGGGAATTTTGAGAGCATGGATGCCGGAGCGGAGAGAGAGAGAAGCGACGGAGGAGAAGGTGATGGCGATCAGAGCGTTGACAAAGGAAGCTGCGGTGGAAGTTGTGACGGAGTTGAAAAAGTTGAGGAAGTACATTTGGGGAACAAAGGGGCAGGACATGAAACTCCGAGTAACCATAGAGAGCGTACACACAGGCTCTGAATGGGAAACGAGTGCCCTTCTTGACAGTGGAGCAACGGGTTCTTGTGTCAACAAAGATTTTGTCGAGAAGAACAGACTCCCGATCAAGGAGTTACCGGTCAAGCTTCCTGTCTACAATGCGGATAGAACCCTAAACGAGGGAGGAGTAATCGAAGGCTTTGTGGAGGTCCGGATGAAGATTGGAGATCACACCGAAAAGATTGAGTTGGCCGTCACCAATCTCGGCAAAACAAGTATCTTTTTGGGGCTAGATTGGCTACGATATCACAACCCCACAATCAACTGGATGGAATCCACGTTGACTTTTGATCAATGCCCAGACCGCTGCGGCTATCTACCCAAGTATGACTTGCCAGAAGATGAAGGAGAAGATGTAGAAGAGAAGCTGGAGGAGGGAGAGCGGTTGTTTTGGATGGACTGGGACAACTATCGCAAAAGCGGAGAAAAGCTGAGATCACAACAGCCTTCATCCGCTGCTGCACCTTACATTGAGGAATTCTCCGATGTATTTAGCAAGGCGGACTTTGACAAGCTACCAGAGCGAAGACCCTGGGATCACGCGATAGAACTCACGCCTGGTTCCAAACCGGTTGACTGCAAGGTCTATCCCCTTAGTCCATCCAAGCAGAAGGCATTAGACGAGTTCTTGGAGGAAAACATACGCACGGGATGCATACAGCCATCAATTTCACCTATGGCATCACCCTTCTTCTTTGTCAAGAAGAAGGATGGAAGCCTTCGGCCAGTACAGGATTATCGGAAGTTGAACGACATGACAATCAAGAACCGATACCCCTTACCGTTGATTCAGGAGCTTATCGACAAGTTGAAGGGAGCAAAGGTTTTCACAAAGATGGATGTCCAATGGGGTTACAATAACATCCGGATCAAAGAAGGTGATGAGTGGAAAGCGGTGTTTAGAACAAACCTGTTATGAATCGCCATATTTTCACATTTTCACATCTTATCATATCTTATCGGGAGCCTTGTCTTATCAACCAACGGATCGTTTCATCATCTGTTTCGTCACCGATCATACCCCTTTTCATTACCGAAGCCGTACTCATGTCGGACACACGCCCAACACATGGATGACATCATACATGCCGATACCTCATGGACTCCCTATTGTATACACACCACCAACACTCGTAGCACACATGGTCGTTTCAGTATTATTACTTACATGCAGTCACCACTCGTATTTAATGGTTTCACGGACTAGTAGCATACAACACTGGGTCAAGGGCGTGGAGCATCCCTAGTGGAAACGCGTATGGACAAGGAGCTTCAAACACAGACTTACTAGTATATAAGCAGTAGTGTAGTATCATTGTACTTTAGTTCCGATCTCGTTTATACACCTGGCCTAGCCTAGTCTTACGAACGCGAACGTTTTCTCTTTCAGTTCTTGCTGTGGTACCTGGTTGAGTCTCGTGGCTTAGTCAGTCGCTAACAAAACCGAGGCCTGTTCGAGCCCTCAGTCATGTTCTTCGGACTTACAAACTCGCCGGCGACGTTCCAATCGTTCATGAATCACATTCTGAAGGAGCTGATTAATGAAGGACATGTTATAGTTTACTTGGATGACATACTTATCTTTACGAACACGTTGGAAGAACATAGGCATATTGTACAACGAGTATTAGAAATATTACGAGTAAATAAGTTGTATTTAAAACCCGAGAAATGTAGTTTTGAGGCACATACTGTAGACTACTTAGGAGTTATTGTTGGAGGAGGAGAAGTGAAGATGGATCCGGCAAAAGTGGCCGTAGTGAAGGAATGGAAGGAGCCAACGAAGAAGAAGGAAGTACAGTTATTTCTGGGTTTCTGCAACTTCTACCGACATTTCATCCGGGGATTTGTGGGAGTAGCAAAGCCATTGACCTCGCTGACTGGGAAGGGCAAATGGGTTTGGGGTATGGAGCAACACAAGGCGTTTGAGGAGTTGAAACGGAGGATGATGGAAGAACCCGTTCTGATCGTACCACGCGACGACGGCAAATTTTGAGTCGAGGCGGACTCCTCGAACTATGCGAACGGGGCGGTTCTTTCCCAGTTTGTTGACGGAAAATGGAGACCAGTAGCTTTCCGATCTCGCGCGCTGAACAAAGTGGAGCGCAATTATGAGATCTACGACAAAGAGATGATGGCTATTATGGACTTGATTGACGACTGGCGGCAATATCTCCTAGTCGCTAAGGAGACAGTGGAGGTTTTCACCGATCATCAAAATCTTCAGTACTTCAGGAAACCGCAGAAGTTGAATCGGAGGCAGGCGCAATGGGTTACGGAGTTGGCGGAATATGACATACAGATGATTCATAAATCAGGCAGGACAATGAGAAAAGCTGATGCCTTGTCAAGGATGACAGGCCTTGAGAAGGGGGAAAAAGATAATGAAAACATTGTTTTGCTCAAGCCGGAGTTTTTTATATCACAAATTCAATTTTCTTTACATACAGTAGCTACACCGGAGGACGAATTACTTAACAAAATCAAACAAAGGAAAGGAAACAAAGACAGATACGTACAAAAAGCATTAGAAAACAAAGAAAAAGGATGGGAAGAGAAGGAAAATGGACTTATTATGTGGAAAGATTGTATTTATATACCAAAGGACAAGGAATTGCGGGGAAAAGTTATTGGAATACATCATGATGCACAGCTTGCAGGGCATCCAGGACGGTACAAGACTCTCGAGTTAATCACACGCACCTATTGGTGGCCCAATCAGCCGAGACGTCCGCAAATACGTGGAAGGGTGTCAAAAATGCCAGGTTACAAAGTCACATTGCACGAAGCCGGCTGCACCTCTTCACCCTATTAATGTGCCAAGCGAGCCATGGGAGGTAGTAGGGACGGACATGATCGGAGAACTGCCGGAATCGGGAGGATACAACGCGATCAGCACGTTTGTGGACCACTTCATAAAGCGATTACGCATCATACCGACACACACCACTCTGACGTCAGAAGGCATGGCCCGCATCTACCGAGATCGCATTTTCCCCATACATGGGATGCCACGCCAGATGATACATGATCGCGGTCCACAATACCACTCGCGTTTTATGAAGGAGTTGTACCGGTTGTTGGGCATATAAGGAAACTTTACAACGGCGTATCATCCACAGGCAAATACGCAGACGGAATGGCTGAACCAAGAGATAGAACATTTCTTACGGTTATTTGTCAACTACCATCAGAACGACTGGCACAAATGGCTACCCTCTGCCGAATTTGTTTACAATGATCGGGTACACTCGGCAACTAAAGTCACTCCGTTCTTTGCAGACATGGGCAGACACCCCTACAAAGGCACCGCCCCAAAAACGGCATCGAGAAATGAGACTGCGCAGGAGTTTGCCGACGGCATGAGGAAAACATGGGACGAAGTGGGGTCGGCATTGAAGATGGCCAAAGAGGATATGAAACAGTTTTATGACAGGAAACGGACAGAGGCAGTGGAGTACAAGGAAGGCAACAAAGTATGGCTGGAAGGGACGAATCTCAGCACGGATCGACCAATGAAGAAGCTCGATGACAAACGCTTCGGGCCGTTCAAAGTGATCAAGAAAGTCGGGACGAGCTCTTACAAGCTCCAGATTCCTCACACGTGGAAAATAGAGTCGGACGCGAGTATAGAATAAAAAAAGTACTCACGAATAAACTCATACTCATCATGCAAGCCAAGAGTATACTCGCACGTGAGTAGAGTAGAGTCTAGAGTCTATGGTGAGTCTAGAGTTTCAGTTTGGGGCCACGAATACTCGATAGACTCATACTCATAAATATTCGTGAATACTCATGAGTATTCTTATATTCGTGAGTATTCGTGAGTATTCAGCTCCTAATATATATTTTTTGAACAAAATGAACCCCGTGAGCATTGAACCCACGGAGCTCAGCCATTTCTGTGCATCAGCACAACAACGAGTATAACCACTGCGCCAAAAGGGCATATTCATTATACCCAAACGACGACACAATCTCGCTGCGGACTCAATTCGAGAGACCACGATACTTGGACAGTGGCTTGCCATTGAGGATCTTGTCCCCGAGCAGAAGATTGCGAAGTTCTTGCACAATCGGAAGTTACGGAAGAAGGATTTGAATGAGGACCTCTCGACCGACTGGACGGATTCGGATGCAGACGCAGACGGAGGTGACGATTCCTCGGAGGATGCTGCACCGATGGATGTTTCCGATTCAGAGGTGGAGGTTGTCGAGGAGGTTGTCGAGGAGGATGAGGTTGTCGAGGAGGACGAGGTGGTTGACGAGGATGAGGTGGTTGACGAGGATGGGGATGATGTTGAGGAGAACTTGTGGACCAAGAGGAAGGGGAAGGGCAAGGCTGTTGCACAGTCGGAGGAGATGGACTTTTCTGATTTCCGCGATGGTATGGATCCTGTCTCAGAGTTTGACACGGGTCATGATGGTGATGTTGAGATTGACGATGATGACGATGATCTCTATGAAACGATTGAGCAGGTAGTTTTGGTTCGACGGCGCAAGCCTGCTTCTTCACCTCAGGATACTACTGATATGGATGCTACTGATATGGATATAACTTGATACACTTACGACCTACTTACTTTAATCTTCACTGTCTTTATGTTTGAATTTGCTTGCTGATACGTGAGTATACTCGAGTATACTCGGATCGTACTCGAGTACTCGAATACTCGAGACTCATGAAGTACTCTCGAGTAGAGTAGATATTCGAGTAGAGTCTCGAGTGAAGACTCGAGTCTTGAGTATTGGGTTTGAGGTAAGAGTTACTCATACGATGAGTCCGAATATACTCGAGTATGGACTCGTGTCCATCTCTAGTGGAAAAGCATCCATCCCGTGTTCAATGAGGCCCTGTTGACGCCTTACCACGAGCCCCAATTTCCGACACAACCCCGAGACATGCGTCCACCACCTGTGCTGGAAGGAGCCGAACCGGAATGGGAGGTTGAGAAAGTGGTTAATTCCCGAAAGTACCGCGGGGGTTTTCAATACAAGGTTCACTGGAAGGGTTACGGCACACACAAGCAGACATGGGAACCGGCATGCAATCTCAAGAATACCGACAAAGCTATCCATGATTTCCATCAACAGTACCCGAACAAGTCAAAGCCACCTGCGCTTGCTCGAATTGAAGTTCCTATGTCACAGTTTCCATTCCATTTATTTCAACCCATGCCACCACCCGATACCGAACCCCTCAACATTACACTACCCTCTGCAGCCCTTACGGAGCAACTCTGGTGCAGAATGGAACTTGCGCCTTAAGAAGGGGGTGATGTTATGAATTGCCATATTTTCACATTTTCACATCTTATTATATCTTATCGGGGGCCTTGTCTTATCAACCAACGGACTGTTTCATCATCTGTTTTGTCATCAATCATACTCCTTCTATTACCAAAGCCGTACTCATGTTGGACACATGCCCAACACATGGATAACATCATACATGCCGATACCTCATAGACTTCCTATTGTATACACACCACCGACACTCGTAGCACACATGGACGTTTCAGTATTATTACTTACATGCAGTTACCACTCGTATTTAATGGTTTCACGGACTAGTAGCATACCACACTGGGTCAAGGGCGTGGAGCATCCCTAGTGGAAACGCGTATGAACAAGGAGTCTCAAACACAGACTTACTAGTATATAAGCAGTAGTGTAGTATCATTGTACTTTAGTTCCGATCTCGTTTATACACCTGGCCTAGCCTAGTCTTACGAACGCGAACGTTTTATCTTTCAGTTCTTGCTGTGGTACCTGGTTGAGTCTCGTGGCTTAGTCAGTCGCTAACACCTAGCCTAGTTCTACGAACACGAACACTTTCTTCCCTTGAGTCTCTCTGTGGTACCTGGTTTAGTCTCGTGGCTATAGTCAGTTGCTAACAATGTGGAGGCTGGGAAGTTCGATGTTTGAGAGCATACACTGCCAGCTCCCTGGGGCGCCCTTCAGCACTAAAAAGGAGATGGTCGTGTTTCTTATGATGCTGCCCTTTATGACCCCCTTCAACCACATTGTCTTAAACTTCATATCAAAGGCGCGGAGGTCAAACAGGGCAATGTCCAGGGTAGATGCTCTGGAGAGGATAGACAAGGAAGAGAGCATGTCCAATATGGGATAGCACTCGGCAAACTTGTCTGAGAGTCTCTGCTCTTAGGAGAACAGGTGCACAGTGCTCCAGTTAAAGTCAAAAAGCTCTGCAAAAAGAAAGTGGTTGTTGACCGCGACATCCATAACGCCAGGTGCACTGCTAAATGCGCAACATTGAGCTGTGGAGTCCTCTGCCAACACAGCAAGTGGCAGCTCCGGCGGAGGCTGGATGCAGACCCGGAGCTTGTTCAGGTGCTTGAAATGGAATGGGGTCTCCCACGCTAGAAAAGTATCCAAAGGAAGAGCGAACCAACCTGCTTGCCATTGCTTAGACGTCTTCATTAACATTTTCATAGCTGGCAGTTTAGATATCTCGTCTTTGGAATGAACGATGACATTGAGCTTGTGTTGGTTTGATCGCGCAAGGTATGTGGAGAGGATATCAGTAGTGGCAGAGGATTTTGGGTGTTTATCAAAGAGTAGGCCAACAGTGGTCCAACAAGAGGAAGTGGCAGTGACAATGTCTCTCCAGCAAGTGCAGACGTGGGTCAATGCCCATACACCACTTTTAGTGTCAAGGCTGTCTAGGAAGTTTTCATCCATCACATGTTGACAGGTAGTGTCGGAGTCAAGAGCGGTAAGGTGAGAGAAAAATTCTCTGTGAATTTTAGGGGGAATGAAGCGCACATTTGAGGTTGGCTCTTTGTGCTACATGCCTTCAACCTACGGCTTTGATTATAGCGCAAACACGAACAAGTGTTGCTGATATTTCTGTCCTTTCTCACTCCATAGGTGGGTTGTTGGAGGTAGCCAGAAACTCTACTCTTGGGTTCAGAGCAATTAATGTGCTACACTGGTGATTCATAGTCTGGAGATTGGGAATTAGACAATGCTTGGTTAAATAAATGAGGACGCACATTAGCCATATTTATCAATGATGTGGCTGGGACTTTCCCACTAGATAACAAAAGATGGCGGAAGAGAGCAAAGATGCCCAGTCTCACATGGTTGAGGCAACAAATAGAAATAGTGAATTGGCTGCTCATTGTTTGCCAAACACGGTTGTGGATCGTTCAGGGCTAAGGAAAAGCACAGTATGGCGGGTAGCCAACGGTATGACAGGTTGGGTAACCCGCGGGACGGGTACGGTATCCGAGCGCCCATACCGCGGTATACCGCCGACACCGCCACATCCAACTTGCCTTAAATGGCTGTTCCTATGATCATTAGGTGGCGGACAATTGTACAGTATTAGATAACAAAAGAAAATCAAATTTTGTCCTATCTACAAGTCATACAGCTGTTAGCTTGTCTCCTATCTACAACTAAGCATAGTAACCATGTCCGAAGACGAAGGCATCATCCTCGAGGGCACTCAAAAGCGCGTTATGATGGAGCGCGCTGTCTTCTTCTTTCCATCTTATCTCCACGGACTTGTGGGAAGTCGTCGGGCATTGGTCATATAGCCCGTCAATGCCTTGCCTTGCTTCTTATCTTGCTTGTCTTCATGACAACTTTCTGTTTGCTTGTCTTTGTGACGGCTTACATTCTTAGTTGTCTTTGTCCTTACTCGTCTTTGTGACGGGTGTTCTGTTTGCTTGTCTTTGTGACATCGCATTGTCTCTCTGATTTGGTTGGTATACTCACCATTGTCCACAGATTCATTCCCTTGCATTCAAGATCATCAACTCCTCGACCCGACTCCTTCCAGCTTGGAAGGCCTTTCTTGTGGCTCACAGCGAGAAGGTCCTCATGATTCCGCGTGATGTTTGCACACGTTGGAATTCCACCTACAATATGCTGTGCTTCGACATTGCTCATCGCGAACTTATTGACGACTTCACCGCTGTTGCTGCAAATGGCTTGCACAAATTTGAGTTGGCCGAGGAGGAGTGGGAGACTGTAGAGTCAATTTCTGATGTTCTTAAGGTACATCTTCAATTATTGATGTGTTCTTAATTTTCATGCTTCCTAGGTCTTGAAGGAGGGTACACTCCTCTTCTCGAAGAACAAGCCTTGCCTGGCCGACATTATTCCCGTTATGGATGTCGTTGATGATGTTTTCTCGACCATGCATGTTGAGAAGCCAGACCCGAACGACCCCACTCATAGCATCCAGAAGACTTTGTCAAAGTCGATCCAGGCAAGCATCGCCCTCGGACGCTGTACTCTCAATAAGTATTACCGGGTGACCGACAACTCCGAGGTCTATTACATTGCCATGGGTGCGTAGTTTACCTTGGACTCATTTTATTAACGGACTGATTTCCTTACAGTGCTGCATCCGGAGTACAAGCGTAAGTACTTCCGGGACCACAACTGGGAAGAGTCTTGGATTGACGAGGCCCGGACCATCACACGCGCGCAATATGAAGTGTGTTACGCCAACCGAGTTGATCTCCTACCCAAGAATGCTCAAAAGCCCATGCAAGAATCTGATACGGTGAGCTTTAGTTTATTTATTAGATGTTGACTTGACTCAAAGTGCTCCTACAGAGCCATTATGTTTTCACTGTGCCGCCGTGCAGAAGCATCCAACGACGACGACAACGATGAATTGGACTGGTACCTCAACATGAAGATGGTCCGTGTTGACAATGTAATCGATTGGTGGACGAAGCACCGGCTCGAGTTCCCTCAATAATTGTGCATGGCCCTCGACTACCATACTATCCCAGGTAAGTTGACATGGATTTATATATCTGCTAATACTAACATCTGGTTATCTCACAGCCACATCGGTCAACATGGAGCGTGTATTCAGTTGTGCACGTCGACTTATTACGTGGGAACGGAATCAACTCAATGCACAGAGTATCCGTGCGCTGATGTGCCTTGAAGCTTGGAGCATTCTCGGGTATGTTAGTAATGATGTTTTGCTGGATATCACGAAGGACAGTGCTGTCTGTGTCGCAAAGGAAGACATGGACAAGGAGGATATTGATTTTGAGCCCGGTTTCGATACTATTGTACTTACAGACAGCAATAACAAGTAGAATACCTCAATACTAGGTTGTTTTTACTGTAGGAGGATGATAGAGTGAGCTTTAGTTGACGGGTCACGGTATACGGCGGTATACTGTACTGTAGTGTTTCGACCGTAACTTCACAGCCTGTGACCCATTATGGTCTGAAGTTACAGCGAACAGCTTCACAGACCCTTAAATTGCCTTTTTTGGACAGTTCCGCTTATAGCGGGACCTGAAATTTCCTTATTTGGAGGCTCGTGCCTGACCAAAGTGGTCCGTGACCCGTTATGATGTATATATAGCTTCACTTCAAAGACCCCCGTGACCCGTTATCTGAATTTGCGGTCGAAACACTACAGTATACCAACCCGTACCCGTATACCGTGGGTCCGGTATGCGGTATTGGCGGGTCGGGTAGACGGAGTCAGGCCGTTACCCGCGGTATTACCCGGGCTATTCCTTATTCAGGGCCAACTTGCCACTCCCTCTCGATTGGGGTTTTAGTATGGTTATCCATTATACAAAATGTCCACAGCAGACTCCTATAATATTTCATTGATGAAGAACGTTGACCGCTGCCAGCGTTTAACTGTAGACCATATTACTGCGCGTAACAGGTCCACAGGTGGCGCTATGTTGAGTACAATGAGCTCGTCTTCTGCTAGTGCCTGCAAAAAGTATCCACTAGACGAGAGCAACGACTGCATCACTTTCCCAGTTCAGGGAGATGGACAAGGATGGACATTGACAGTTTAGAGCTTTGACCGGGAAAAAACAAGAGCCGAGATACTTGATGCACTTCCGCCTCAGTTCTTTCGGAGGGTAACACTTCATTCAACCAGGAAGAGTTTTAATAGAATATCACACAGCATACAGAGCCTCGTAAACAAGGTTGACTTATCCGGGGGCCTGCGGATGGGCGACCTGTTTCCCAGTCAATCAGTCGACAGCTTTAAAAGTGGATGCGGCCAAACCTACATCGACTGCAGCTGGATTGGATGCTGGACACAGCGCCCAGCACAAAGACGTACCAAGGTTGGTGCCCTTTTAGCTCAAGACGTAGATACAAAGGAGCCGTGTTTGAGGGGAGCAGTTGATACGGGTGGCGCGGTCGACGATGGAAGAACCAACATGATCTGCTGCTAGATCTGCTTCAGCACAAGGTTTACATGTTGAAATCGAATAAGTTACCCGTATTAAGAGCAATAATTCGCGCTCATAGAGCCTGGAGCTAGCACCATGTCGAGATATTATAGGAGCTCTGTTCCAAGAGGTAGCAGATCTCTGGATCTTGAACACAGACTTCGCCACGCGAGCGCCTCGTTGTCAGGGTGTGCCGTTTGTGCCGGTTAGCCTCATGGCGTCGGGCGAGCCATTTTGGGCCGCGTGCGCCCGTGCTTAGCTCTTTCGTGGTGCTCTTCAAAAAGAAATACAGCGCAGAGGGATAGTAGCATTGTCATACAAAGATTTTTTACCAGGATCACTTGAGTCAGTAGTTTCCGAGGCTCTGTGTACTGAGAATCACTACTTAGTTGTAGTTTGTTCCCCACGCGCCGTCCAAAAGGTATACTGGCGTAGTGGTTCAGGTCACATAGAATTCATCACATTGTTTGCTCTCTAGTAGGTGCTCGATCTATGCTAGAGTTGCGATGGTAAATGAAAAGCGCGCACTCAAAATGGCTCGCCCAACGCCATGAGGCTGACCGGCACAAACGGCACACCATGGAAACGAGGCGCTCGCGTGGCTAAGTCAGTGTGCAAGATCCAGAGATCTGCTTCCTCTTGCTCTGTTCGGTTACCTGTTAAGCTGTTTTGGTAAGAGGAGCAGACACGTGAGCGCCACGCGAGAAACTCGATCATCCGCACCTTCCTCTTGACCATCATCTGCAGATTCCCCGCCGCCGCGCACGCCGTGCTCGAAGATGAGCAGCCTTGCTTTCTTGGTGACGGAGCTCCAGGTTTGCAGCGCGCCAGCCCTCATATATGAGCTGACGTTGCTCTAGTCGTTGGCTAGCGAAACACGACGGAAACACCCAGATATTCGCGAGGTATATATGCGCAATTTCCGTCGAGAAATCCGTTTAAATCACGCATATAGGCGGCTGAAAAGTCGCTGGCAATATTGAGAGCATCTCCGGAGCAGGCCAACGCGAGTTTAGCATCCGGTAAGTGTTTGATATATGCAATATAGTATCCACTGAGCGCGTAGATGGACCCCAATCCGAGGACTTACTACGTCCAGTATTCATGGGATGTGCGACAAAAAATGCCAAAGTAGTCGCCATTTCACTGGGCTCCTTGCAGCGCTTGATTGCACTCAAGGCTGTCCCCCAATCTGCCGTCGAGCATATAATCACTACTATGAACGATGCGATGACCCAGGGCGTGGATATACAACTTCGCATTCTGCAGACACTTGTTTCCCTCATCACCAACTTTCCAGCGATACACGGCGACCAACTAGGAGACGTGCGTGTATAATATTCTCTTGTTCAGTATTTGACAATACATCTAGGCTTTATTGCTATGCTTCAAGCTCCAGGAGTCCAAGATCGCAGTAGTCTCATCTACAGCAGCCGCTACCCTTCGTCAACTCGTCATGTTCGTCGTGGACAAAATGGTCGACGAAGACAGGCAGGACAGCTCACCAGAAATGCACGACGTCAAGCTCCCTGATGGCACCACCAAAGCCCTCGGACCTTCCGCACGCGACGCCTTCGCCGTCTTTGAGGATCTCTGTCTTTTGGCGAATTCAGAGAAGCCCAATTTCCTCAAACTTGATTTCCTCCACAAAACCTTTGCCCTCGAACTAATCGAGAGTGTTCTCACCAATTACCACGATTCATTCCGCGTACACCCTGAACTTATCCAGCTTCTGCGCCATCATTTATGTCCGCTCCTTCTCAAGGCTCTCTCTGAACGTCCCGTATTTCCGCTCACCCTTCGCTGCACACGCGTAGTCTTCCTCCTACTCAAACAGTTTTCCGTCGAGCTTGAAACAGAATCGGAAGTGTTCTTGATGCTTCTGATCAAGATTATAACGGACGAAGATCACCCACAATGGATGCGCGTTCTTGCTATGGAGATTATGCGTGGATTGTGCAGCGACGCAGAGCTGATGCGCAATGTATGGGACCGGTACGAAGCTTCGGGGAGCAAGGTTTTCACTGCCTTGATCACCGCTTTGAATCGATTGGTGACCGAGAAGCCTGCAATGCTGGGTGTAGGGACGCAGATGATGGGTCTCAATGTCCCAGCTCATTCGGATACTGGCCCGATGTCGGCGTCTAGCTCGGGATATAGTCTGGACATCAACGGTGTTGCTGGCATGGTAGCCAACGCTGCCGTAGGAGTTGTCGGTATGATGGGTGGCGGTGCCGGCTTGAGTCTTCAAGGATCCGCAATGAAGCTTCAGTGGTAAGTGCGTTCAACTTGCTTAAGTGATAGTTAACTCATGCGGCGCCCAGCATAGATCAACTAGACAAGGCCGACTCACCGCCGATTCCTGAATCTTACATCTACCTCCTTGGGATTCAATGTCTCGTGTCGCTATGCGAGGGACTCGCGTCTTTTACTGGTCCGCTTTACACTCAAATTGTTATTCAACGCCCTCGGGCAGCAGGCGAAGCAGTGAACAGGGCTCCGCCAGCTCTTGATATATCTACTTTACCCCCCGAAGAGGCCGCTACGAAGCACCTCATTATTGTGAAGAACATCATTTCAGGTGGATGGCCCGCACTCCTCGCCGCACTGTCCTTCGTCATCTCCACCAATCTCTCGGACGAACTTTTCGTCGATGTACTTGCCAGCTATCAGGCGCTGGTGAACGTGTCTGGCATGCTTGGCCTAACCACCCCACGCGACGCATTCTTTACCAGTCTCTCCAAGTTCGCGGTCCCTACTCGTGTCGTCAGCTGTCTCAATACGTACCAGGACGTGCCACAAACTCCACGGTCGACGGTCGCAGAAAACTTTGGTTTGGCCGGTCCCACAGGCCCGCCAGGATTGAGCGAACGGAACTTGGCGTGTCTCAAGGTTCTTATTGGCAGCGCTATGTTTCTTTCCGGAAGCTTAGGCGAGAGCTGGTTCAACATCCTTGAAGTTCTACAAAATGCCGAATACGTGTTAACGAGCAAGGCGGCGGTCATCGGAACGCCAAAGAAGAATCGCATTGTTTCAGGCACGTCGACCCAAGGCCGCCACCCGATGTTGACAGATTTGGACGCGGACACGCTGCAAAATGGGATTCAGAGGTTGTTTGACGGATCAAAGAACCTGGACGATGGGGCATTCAAGTGTTTTGTGGATGCATTGTGTAAATTGAGTGCTGAGATGGTTGAGATGCAGTCTAGTGCGGGTGTGGTCGCGGAAAGCGATAGTATGGAGGATGGGTTGGTGTCGCCTTCACCGTCGATCCATCATCGACGACTGAGTGGCATTTACATACCCAAGAGTATCAACTCCGTTGGTGTTCTTTTCCAAGTGGGCGACATGCGGCTAACCATTTCATTAGCGATCTGGTGATTTCGGTATCGGAAAATTGGGCGGTGTGGCGAAGCTCAATCTCCATCGTCTCGTATACCGGTCCTCGGATATCGCTTGGGATAAAACGACTACTCACCTTCTTGCCATTATTCGACTACCATTTGCTCCGCAGGCCATTCGCATACAGGCCGCGAGAGTGCTAGATGATATCCTCGAGACTGTTCCGCGCAATCTTGGTTCTACTGGGGATATCAAAGAGGACGTCCAAAAGCGGGTGCTCGACGTGCTCAGACAACAGGTTATGCCTGACCCTCAAGTCATTTCTACGAGCACGAGCGTTGAGCTCAGAAAGATGGGATTGGAAACACTTCATGAGATCCTCCAGAGTTCTGGGCATACCTTGGTTGTGGGATGGGAAATGATCTTCGAGATGCTGAGTAGCGTTTGTAAACCGCTTCCGATTGCGCGGACGCCCAGCTTAGATTCTGTCTCTGCACTGAGCTCGACCTCGTCGCCACCAGGGCGCACGAAACCCATGTTGCTTGGTTTGGGAACGCCCTCCGAGAAGAGCTTTACCGCGCTCATCAAGATTGCTTTTCAATCTCTGACTCTGGTGTGCGATTCCGTCACATCGTTGTCGCCGGAACATCTGCGTCTTTGTATCAGCACCCTAGGACAGTTTGGGCGGCAGGCGGATACGAACATCGCTTTGACAGCCGCGGCGAGTCTCTTGTGGAGTGTCTCGGATGCGATTCAGAGCAAGAGGAAGGACGTCGAGGAGGAACCACGGTATAGCGAACTATGGATGTTCTTGCTACTTGAAGTCTTGGGCCTATGCACCGACAACAGGTCCGAGGTCCGGGACGGCGCTATTCAGACGCTTTTCCGCACGATGCAGCTATATGGCGGTACACTTAGTCTGGAGACGTGGGAACAGTGTGTTTGGGAGGTGACATTCCCTTTGCTGGACCAGCTGAAGCAGCAGGAGGGAGAGGACTGGAACGAGAGCAAGATTCTGGCGCTGCAGTCGATTGGCGGGATCTTCCATGATTTCCTGGCGAGCAAGATATTGCATCTGGGCCGGTTTGGGGAGGTTTGGGATGTCTTCGTTAACCATATGCAGGATACGGTTCTGCTGGATAGTCGTACTATCAGTGCGCCGGCATTGAGGTGTTTGGAGAAGGCTGTCAAAGCTTCTGCATCTGCTCCGATTGAGGTACAAGACCGGCTTCATGACATCTGGGAGCGTGTGTGGTCGTCGATCGACAAGGTCGCAGAAGCTGTTCTTAGAAGAACGGGTCTTCAGAGTCCTACGAAGAAGACTTTTGCGGAAGGTGGGATGCCAAAACCTTTCACACAGGAAAGTCTCGTGGCGTTCGTCGATGTTATTCAGTGTACGCGCTCTGTCAGTCGGTCGTTCACAGGATCGGAGTGGTCGCTCGAACGCATAACGAGGTTGATGATCATTCTGAAAGGTAGGCCTTTGACGGAGTTCTTTCGACCTTGTTTACACATTTCCAAGGCATCCTGACGTATCCGAGCTCTCCTGATTATCGTCCAGACATCGACGCTCTTCCGCCTGTGCAGGTCTTAAATTCTTTTCAACTTGTAACAGCTCGTCTAATAATCTTTTACAGTCCGTGGTCATGGAGACAATTACTGGCATTGATTTGACTGTCTCGGGCTCGCCTTCCCTCATTATGCGCGACCTGTCGCAGTATGCGACGCTTGCATTCCTCGCAGCGTTTGATGTACCGCAGGAGCCTAACAGTACAACACCGCTGAAGCGCATAACGTACATCGCCCTTTCGAAGAGGACGATGCCTTTGTTGGTCGACCTCTTCGTCAATACAGGGATATGGCCGAGATTTATGTTGACGGCACGTTGGAGTCCGTTTTATCGGTACGATTGCGCACGACTGCTTGTGATGTTGGGATAACGTCAATTGCAGGCGTATTCTATACCGGTCAAGCTTAAGTACGACTGTCCGGCAGCTTCGAAATTCGGGAAAGATCCCCCGCTTTGGAAGACTGCGACGACGTGCTTTTTGAAGATTGTGAAAGAGTTGTCACATCATATCGACCCACTTTCCAAAGGTCGGTTGTTCGCGCATAGTAATCTGATTGGGCATATGCTGATATCATTTACAGAGATACCGGACGAGCGTATCGAAGGCATCTGGCGACAGGTATCGACGTTTTCCGTGGGGGATCCTTGCAGATTGGTACGAAACCATTTTTGACGCGATGACGCTGTCACTAAATTTTGTACAGTGCGCCTGCGGAAGAATTTCCGCTTGATGTTCAGGAAGCGGAGGAAAACTTTGACCTGGCGCTCATTTCATCGTTGGAGATTGATGTGGTTCCACATTTCGGTGACGCCAGGCTGCCCGATAGTCTTGTCGCGCACTTGGCCAAGATACTACAACGAGGCAGTCGCCTATATGAGTCTGAAGGGCGGGGGCTTTCTCGGAGTGGGAGTCCGGTTGGGTCATTGCGCAATTCGCAGGACTATGTCAAGGTCGATGTGTCTGTTGGTCATGGCAGTACCGACTCTGGCCTTCTCTTACCCCGCGAGCGCTTTTCGTATTGGTGCTTTGATTTACTGTTCCTTATATGCTCGGATACAACGAAAGGTGAATCTTACTTGTCGTCTTATCAGTTCAGTGCTAAGACCTCCTTCATAGATCAGGAGCAGTCGAGGAAAAGGTTGGCGGCGTTGAGCTTGCCGTCGCTCTTACACCGGTGCAAGATGACTATGGAAGCGTACGTGGCAGATGAGTCTCTCCGTGGTAACCTTCCTTTTCCGAGGTGAATTATTTCTCCGTTCTTTGCGTGTTGACACTCAATCGGTTATAGAGCAAGGGAAGACGAGTTGTTGTACGTTCTTCGCAAGCTTCTCGAGCTGCGGCTATGGTACGGCTCTTTATGGGCGGCGCTTTCGGAGACGCCTTCGCAGCATTGTATCACCCAGCCGAGTAAGCTACATTGCTGAACATGACTGGTTCCCACGTACTGACTGTGTCGGTTAGGCTTGGACACGACGTTGACCCCGTCTTTGCTGATTGCTGATGCGGTAAAGCGGTCGTCTGTGGGACACCTGTTCCATTTCTATACGGTCCTTTGCGAGATTGCGTCTATACCAAGGAAGACGCCGTCGGGGTGGGCTGTGGCTGACGTGGATGGGGCGGCTGTTCAGCTGGATGCCCGGGATTTGAGTCGAAGGTGTTTGAAGGAGGTGGGGCGGGAGATGGGTGTACCGTGAGGAGGAGGAGGAGGAGGAAGGGGTGGGTTAGAGTATGAGTACTGACTAATCTATAATTCTTGGCATATAATTCGATTACGATTTCGCGGATTTGGGGATTTTCATTGTAGATAGGTACACTGCATAGATACAAGCGTGTTCAAATGAGGTGGCGGCGCGCTCGTGGTGGCACATAGGTGCTAAAGTCAGAGTTTGTTCCTGTACAATTACAAAGGAAAGTTTGGTGATGGTGATACTCTTTTCGCCAATGAGAATCGACGTGTTATTCGAGTTGTTGAAAACCTCTGATTGCAACCTGATGATGTTGGTTCCCATATCACGATACAATTTCGTCTCATGGCCCACACCGTTCTGCTGGTATATATTGGTGGGAGCTGTTGATGAGAAGCACACTCCTTGATCATAGGCATATGAGAGTGTGTCGGCAAGCAGCTGGACAAGATCAGAGACAAACGAATTGATCCCCAATCGCCAACTCTGATGAACGTGGACAATGACATGCTGCCTGACATTTTTTCGTGATGGATCAGTCTGTGCGAGGAAGATTGCTTTCGGGGCTGCACCACTTCTATGGTACATGCGGTACCTATTCTACGTGTCTACGTCCGGCGAAGGTAAATGGGGCATTTCACAGCTTCGCAGCTTTGGCATGTGCTGACGGGGGTATCATCTTGTTCTGCATCCCAGAGGCTACCAGCCGTTTCTTCGTTACGCTCCAAATCTGGCAGGAGAGTATCGATCAGTCGAGGTTTGACAGTGCCATAGCTCGAAACGTACCTCGCACCGAGCAGTCATGGTTTTTCCTCCCACGGACACGGTCCTGCCAATGACTTTAAGTTCCTCCCCTCTGGAGAAAATCAGATAGGAAAGAGGATATCTGCTGTAAGGCACTCACTTTAAAGCCGGATTATGAAACGAGATGGACATAGAGTGGGAGACAGTATGCGCGCCAGGTGAGTCTTTAGGGTAAATCAAGGTATATGCGAGCAGAGCAAGTGTAGTCCCCCTTGATGGAGGTCAGTAAGGAACTCGTGGATAGATGGGAGATATTTACAGGTCTATCATGAACGCTGAACAACCTCCATGAAGCGTCGTGAGTCCGTTCAGCATGGCTTCATAGCGTCACTGAGCTGTTGGGAATGTGGATAAAGTGACGTGTACTCACATTCATCCACCACGACGCCGAATGCTGCTTTTACTTCGTTCTTAGAAGGCTCTTCATCGCTGGTGGTGGACGACACCTCCGCGAGCCACATCCCAGCGAAGACGTTGTTCCCAAATCGTTTGTGGTGTCCATTGTCGTCGAGGTCATAGCCAAAGAATCGGAGATCCGAGAGCACGTTCTTGACCTTGTCTGGTGCATTACCAGTTACTTTGGAGATGTCAATAGGAGGCGGGGCCATTGGTGAGTCAAGCTTTCCCCTAAACCAGTTGGTAGTAAACGAGCGAGCGGCGTGTTAGTCTATGCCCGAACGAAACCCGCATCAGCCCTCGGTGAACACTGCTGATTGAGCTTGATTGAAGCCGCTCTAGTCCGGCAAACTCCGGGTGCGTAAATCTTCTTCGCAGCACGGTCACATCGCACACTTGGACACCCCGCGTGCCTCATTAAATGCTTTCCGTGTACGATGTCAATTACAGCATACTTAGTATCCCAATTTGCATCAAAAATTCCGATGGAGCCACGCGTCTGTTGATATTTTCCCATCGGTCACGGTGCCGGCAGCCCATTCAATCGGTACTATTGTAAAGGTGACCTTCTAATCAGGATACGAAAAGGGCGCCATCATGATCAGAGATGGGATGGGTCAAGTGGCGAAGATTTACGGGAGTTGGTCTCATACTTGAGTCTGTCATCTTTCCTGGCAGACTCCCACTCGCCATGGATCCCCAAGCTCAAGCGCGCGCGCTCATTACGGCTCTGGAGCACATGCAGATTGTTACGGTGAGCCTGGCGTCAGCTATCTACTATGGTACTGATATGTGCGGGTCAGTACTTTGATGGTAAGATCGAATAACGTCCAATTCGCGGCTTACAAAATCGGTTGGAAAATCAGTCGCATCCACTGCCCTGCTTGTACGTCCGGGTCGCGTAGCACTCGTCCTGTCCAGTCTTTCTGAAAACACCTCCAAGGTTCATGAGTACATCCTGACATTCGAGCAAGAGGTGACCCTCATCTGGCCCTCGGCCTGGAATATCACCAAGATACTCTATTTGTTGACGAGATATCTTCCTTTTGTCGACGCTGTTCTCGTGCTGTGGCGTATGTTTCTCCAAGCATTGAAAGTTTGCTTGCTGATAGACCGATGGAAGATCAATTTACGCCAAACATGCCCTTGGATCAGTGCTATCTCGCGTACAAGAGTACAGGATGTACGTTTTGAGCCCAGTCTCCCGATTCTTCCTCATCTCGCGCAGGGATGTTCACAATAAGCTTCGCTATGGCGGAAGGTTTGTGGTCCATGTTACTTTCCGCGTAGTAACCTCACCTATATCGTTCAGTTATTCTAACGATCCGAACATGGGCCGTCTGGAACCGTAATCGCTTACTTACCTTCGCTTTGCCTATATTCTACATTGCGTGCTGGGCGCCCGATTTCACTTTCATGGGTATTTTCCTGGACTCCATGCGATGTGAGTTTTTCCCTCAGGCGGACTGCGTACAGCGCCTCTGAACGCTCTACCACAGTTGGGGTCCCTCCCATCGAAAACTTCCAAGGCTGTTTGGTTACCGCGGGCAATCCCATTCTTTCGTGGTGCTGGATCCTGTTAATGATCTATGAGGGTGGTAAGCTGCAATCTGCCTCAAGTCGTTTCACTTTCGTTCTCATTCACGTTTCTTTAGTTATGCTCTTGTTGATGGCAATCAAGGCATTTGGTGAATGTAAATGACTACCGTATAACCGCTGGCATGAAGACCCTAACATGCTTCTGGCAGTTCGGAATGTGCATGCTGGTACTCCTCAGCTATTAGCAGGCATTTTGAAAGACGGTACGTACTGTTCTTTATAGGAGTCCTTGCTTCTGATACAAATTTGGCAGGCATCCTCTATTATCTGTATCTTTTCGGTACGGAGATGTGGTCGTCTCGTCTGCCAACTAAGTTCTGACTCTCCTCCAGTTTTATCTACCATCAACGTCGTCATCATTCGTGTTCTCCCAGTGAGTTCAAGAGTTTCGTTTAATCTGCGCACCAACAGATTTTGCAGCACGACTTCGCCAACCTGTTCTCGTTGTAAGTAGTCCAATTCGTTCGTGCTGAGGATGTCATCTGACGAACTTTTCTTGTCCTTCCCAGCTTTGAACGCGTCATTCACGCTGTCTTGACGTGCCGCGTTATCATCAATATCCGCGTGCAGGCTAAAAAGGACCTTGCTGGGAGTGTGGACACTTATAGTGTCGTGGGTGATCTTAGCACCGTGAGCGCAGGACCCATGCGCTTCAGATCGCAACATCTTCACACCAGAGATGACTATGACGAAGACGATATTCCTATATGATACTATCGGTAGTATGTTTCGTGTTCTGTATGTCTTACCTGTACACTATGTTCTGCGAGTTCGTTGATATTGAGACTCAATCCTGGTGCGCTCCGGGAGCGAAATCTTTTGCCGGATACAGGAATTTTGAAGACACGAGAGACGAGCCAGATTTAGTATGGTGGTCGGATTCCTTTGCTACAAAAGAGAGCTTACCAGTCCAGCAAAGCAGATGCCGAATTTGTCCCGAACCGACAATTTTGAGACATCACGCCGTCACCACCGACGACATCGCATTAGTGGCGCCCATGCCCGCATCGTCAATACAATACCGAGCCATCTGAGCTTTATATATGGGCTCAACTTTCAGCCGAAAGGGCGTACCTTTCCCATCGGTCAGGGTGCCGACCAGTTTACGATACCCGAATCCTGGAAGAGGCAGGATGATATTCAAAGATCTTCGCAGGTTCGGGAACTGGTCTTCTGTATTTGAGTAGGGCACTCCCCGTTCAAGCGGTCACCTACTTACCATGGACCTCCACACTCAAACGCAGGCTGAGTCCCTCATTCCGGCCCTTGAGCATATGAAGATTGTTACAGTGAGTTTCCTTATATCTGGCATTGACTGCATCCTGTACTGATGTAATTTACCTTAACGAGTACTTTGAAGGTAAACCATCCGTGTCCAAAACGTAGCTCTGCTTATACGGATTCGGATTGAAAACCAGTCGCCTCAATCGCTTTACTTGTACGTCCTGTGTTCTCTTCGTGAACTAGCTGACACCATGTTTAAGATATACGAACACCTTTTGACGTTTGATCAAGAGATTGCGCTCATTTGGCCCTCGAAGTGGAATGTCACCAAAATACTCTACTTGTTGACGAGGTACCTTCCGATGCTCGACGCCGTTCTCGTACTGTGGCGTATGTTTCTCCTCTCATACCAGGTTTTCTATCTGATAACTTCTCGGCAAAAGATCAGTTTACACCGAACATGTCCTTGAATGAATGCTATCTCGCTTACAGAAGCGCTGGGTGTAAGTCGTGACCTGTGTCTCGACTCCTTCCTCAACTCATTCTCGTCCCATTTAGGGGTTTTCATGATAGGATTCGCCGTCGCAGAAGGTTGGTGGTAAATCTCGTTCTATCAGACACGCGTCGATGTCCGTTCGTAGTTATCTTAACGATTCGAACTTGGGCCGTCTGGCATTGCCATCGCATACTCAGCATCACTCTACCTCTGTTCTATTTGCGTGTTGGACAGCCAACTTCACCTTCATGGGTATTTTCTGAATTCCATGCGCTGTGAGTCATTGTTTTTGATGTATATCACGCGCAAACTTCCTTTGTAGTTGTGAATCCTCCTATACAGAATTTCCAAGGCTGTCTTGTGGCCGCAGACGATCCCATCCTATCGTGGTACTGGATTCTCCTCATGATGTATGAAGGTGGTAAGCTAGCTATGTCCAGCTTGTGCTTTTCATTTCGCCGCGTATTCATTTGTTCTCTAGTCATGTTACTCTTGATGTCGATCAGAGCCTACAAGAATGTAGGTAGTCACGTATAGTCACGTACAGGAGACCTTGACATGGTACTGGTAGTCCGAGACGTTCATGCTGCCACGCCGCAGTCTTAGCGGGTATTCTGAAAGATGGTAGGTCCCATTCAGACGTGTTCCTTGTCTCTGATTCTCTCCTGACAGGTATACTGTATTATCTGTATCTCTTCGGTAAGACGTCCATCCCCTCGTCAACCGTACAATGTACTCACATTCGCAAAGTACTATCTGTCATCAACGTTGTTGTCATCCGTGTCCTACGCGTCAGTTCAAAGTTTCCAATGAAATCAGTCTCCTGACATATTCTCAGCATGACTTCGCCAATCTGCTCTCATTGTAAGCCATCAGATCTTTCTATCTATGTCCAGTATTTCTGATCACATTGTCGGTGTCATTGATCAACTTTGAACGTGTCATCCACACCATTTTGACATGTCGCGTTATCGTTAATATCCGCTCGCAAGCAAGAAAGGACGTATTGGTGGCTACGGATCTTGTAGGTGACCTCAGCGCCGTGGCCACAGGACCCGTACGCTTCAGATCACACTCATATTCGGAGGAACCTGGCGACGCCGGTGCTCCGTCATGACAGACTTCGTGCTCTGTGTTATCCTATCTGTACAGTACTTTTTCACGGGCTCACGCAATTCGTCCATCCAAGGTCCAGACATATTTGGTTAGTCGCTGTTCCCGCAAGTGTCGCCTAGATCTGCTGCCGCCAATTGAGTGTTGAAGGCGTTGGTGACCATGCTTTCAAAATCCATAAGATATGTCCTTCAGAACTTTCCACCAAGTATTGTATGCACAACCAGGTACTTTGTAACGATCATACACACCACCGACGCAAGGACCATAGTGCCTAGGAGGATTTAGTGAACGATAAGAGGAACGAGCACGTAATAGCGCACCAGCGTAAACTCCGACAAGCGTGTAGTCACTATGAGCTTGGCGAATAGCACCGGAAATAGGCGGTCCAGCCAAGGCGCCCAAGGCCATGACAGTCATCTGCATCCCAGTCCGTCTTCCAATATCATCTGTGCTACCGAGCTGCGCGACGGGTACGGGGAAAAGACTTATGAATGCACCCGAGAAAATTCTAGGCGATCATAAGTATACAGCGACACGGTCGGAAGGTAAACAGCTCCGCACCCATAGAATACGGTGACTACCACGAATCCGCCCGTTGAGGACGGCACGGGCCACACGTATGTCATTAGCGCAGCGACGAAGTTCATCACAATCATGACATTAAGAGCGCCGAATTTTAATGCAAATACACCGCTCATAAGACGTCCCACGGCCGAAGCGCCGTTCGCGATTGAGACAAGATAGAGAATGAAGTTGGAATCGACGCCAATCTGGGCTGCACTGACAGCGAGGAAGGTGAGAGCTTCGGAGGCTGTGAGTAGGGCCAACACTGCAGATGCGATAATACCTTACGAGTGTAGACTCCGAGGAATGATAGAAATGTCGAAAACACATATGTGCAGTAGGCCGGGGAAGCGAAGGCACGGATGTTCAACAATGACGATAGTGATTTGGAGGGTGGTAGACGCGTCCTCATAGTCTAATAAAAACGGTCAGACGCGTTGGCTTTCGCACACGGAGATGGTTACCAAGCCCGCAACAATGAATGTCGCGAGGTTAATGAAAGCGATTGTTCGTACTGTCCATTTGAATCTGTATCGTAACTCAACTCGAAGGACAGTTGAAGGACGAGCAAAGGACCCTACCCGACAGACGCCACAAGGTTCTTGAATATGATCGGGTAGATGATACCACCGACGGACGAGCCGAACGCAACGATAGAAAAGGCTACAGGTCGCCGAACTCGGACTAACATCCTCTGTGTCAGAGAACAAGCAAAACGGATGCGAGGGACCTCATACACCAATGCGACATGACGGAGATACATGGAATGTAGATGCATCCAGCCGCAAGCTGAGAAGAGTCAGTATATTCAAGGATGACAGGAAGTCACGTACACCTAGGGCGACGCCTTGACATAACAAGAACTGCCAGTAATGTACGCACTCAGCCGTCAAAAAATTGAAGATCGTCATGGCAGCGCATGATGAGATGAGAGATATCCTGAAGAATCCGAGGTCGAAGAGACGTCCAGCAACTAAACCCTTGGTAATCGTGAACATTCGCTTCGGTAAACAGATTGGAGAGGACTACTGGAAGAAATATCAACGAATACTGTTGATTCGTTTGATCAACAATTTTTCCACAGGGAATGGAACGCAGTGCATACCTGCGCTGATCCAATCCAAGCACTACGGAAAGAAAGATCAGGATTTTAAAGCCCACTAAGAGATTGAACATTGACGAACATTGCTGAAGGTGAGACTCCTTTCAATAGAGTTAACTCATAGTATGCTTGGAACGTCTATGTAACGAATCAGCGAGAACGGTGACGCGACGAGCGGGCCAACATACCCCCCAAGACACGACATATCCAAAAGTGCTCATGGACAAGCAGAATCCCTCAAAGTCGGTCAGTATGTATCGTCCAGGGTCGACTTGAATGCAATTACTCCAAGAACAACCAACCATGCGCGCATGCCGCCATCAGGAATTTCATGTTCAGCGTAGGGACCAGTCGTCGTCGTCTCTGCCTGTGTGTTGATGGTCAACTGCGGCCTTGTCTTGTTCAGCTTCGACTTGTCCCAGTTGTCGTCAACGTGAGTTCAGAGTGCGAGGAACGTTCAGTCATTGGTAGTACTGATCAAGGGCAGAACGCGGGCTCGCGGCAGTGTTCACCTTCTTTTACATTCAATGCAAGCCATAAAAAGATATCATCAAAAGAAGGTCGAAGAACGCTGCATAAGCTTCTGACATGTCTGGGTTCTGCGCACTCGGATGAGCATCATTCTGATGAACGATTAGACTAGCGAGAGTTAGACCATACGACTCTCATTCTGTACTGTGACCATGGAGCACACGGTGAACAGTCTTTCACCGGCTTCGACCAAAGCGAAATGGAACAGGACCACAGCCATGAGGAAACCATCACCCGAAGCTTGCTGACAGTGAATCAGTGATGAACAATGACGGATTCCCTTCTAGATAGAACGCACATACTACGCACATGAATGAATTGAATACTTCCGATTTGCTTCCGGCGCCGCGTTTCGCAGAACCTAAGAGTATCACAGGTACGGCACCATGCACCAGATGGAGTAGGGACGGCAGTTGGCTTCGGGAGCCATGTCCTCAGTCCGCGTATGTCGCATAGATCAATTCATCGGAGCTGAAAACCAATTCCTTGATTTCTCCCCATGATATCAGTCACGCCGGCTGTTGTCGAACAATTATCTGGGCCAGAGTTCTTGACAAGTTGGAAAAGACACCCGCCCCTGCACGTGTTGTTGAAGATTATTTACTTGAAGCTTCAGAATGCCGAAGTGCAAGCCGACCCGAGGCCGACCGATCGCGTTTTGTGTTGATTGCAAGTTGATTGAGGCCTTGACGTTCCGTTGACATCCCTTTCTTAGAGGTCCTTCGAGCCTAGCGTGTGATGGACCTAGACAAGCCCCTCCACAAGGCCCTCAATACTCAGCACTTTCCGTAGAAATCCCAACACTGATATCAACCTCGAAACCGTTCAGCACCCCTTCTGAAGTGCCTCACAAAAGTCTAGGCATCGAAGGCATTTTCTGGGGGCTCTAGCTTCCACGCATGCCGGTATGCGCATCAACGTCTTTGCCCTGACTTTCAGGTTTATGCGCCACCATCAATCCAGGAACTACCCATTCTGATGAAACAAGACTCAACGAAGATAAATAGCATGCTGTTGTGCGGATCGACGAGGTTAGTACGTTTCCGCAGTCCAAAGTGTACATGCTACCAGGTCTCTTGCTCCTGTTTTCTCTCACTTCCTATGCAGCCTGCGCAGATCTTGCCTCCTTGAACGCGACTTTGGCTGGACGGTTGGATTTTGCGCGACCTATAGCTGAACCTTGCTTTGAGGACGACCAAACTTCATGTCTTCCAGTCCAGCAAGGATATCTGAACCCGGCTTTCAGGGTAGAGCGTTATGACGCGACGATGTATGTATGTATGTGGCTTCTCATTCCTCGGTGACATGTCTCAAAGAAATCTTCTGCTAGCCATCCTTCGAGACATGCCTCGCGACTGGCGAAGGCTGTGTGCTCAATTACGCCAACGTTAATGACTCGTCGGCTTGGGTAAATCGAACATGTCATCAAGGGAGCATTTCTTCAACATTCGTACGTGTCTAGACAGGTTTCGTGGTACTCTTTATACCCTATCTTGCAGGTGGAAATTAAGACTGCCGCAGATGTCCAATCCGCATTCGAGTTTGCCAGAGAGACCGGGTCATTACTATCATAAAGAATACAGGCCACGACTTCATAGGGCGTTCGGTGTTGAAAGATTCATTGGCTCTCTATGTACGCTTCCTCTGCTTGTGCTAAGCATAGGCTCATGAGCATTTTGCAGACACATAATCTGAAAAGTGTACGTCCTTCCCTCCAAATTTTCAGAGCAGTGAACCTGATATTACGGAAAATCAGCTCGAGTACAATGCAGCGTTTGTCCCGGAAGGAGGGAACACAAGTTATTCTGCCATTACCGCTGGTGTACGAAACTATTGATTCTGTGTATTTTTCTTTGTGCTCAGTTCGTTTTGACAGGCCGGCGTTGAATGGATCGAAGTCTACGAGTTTGCCGATGCGCACAATGTAACAGCAATTGGAGGGTATCACACGACGGTCGGTGCGACCGGTGGTTGGCTTATGGTATGTGCTTCCATTCCCCTGTTCTTTTCGAGACCGACTATTTCGTTAGGGTGGAGGACACAGCATCCTCAGTCCTGTTTACGGCCTTGGAGTTGACCGTGTGGTACGTTCTACGCAATGGCTCGAACCCCGTCTCATACCGTCCCCCAAGTTACAATTCAAGATTGTCACTCCAGACGGCGTATACAGAACGGTCAACGAGTTCAATGATGCAGACCTCTTCTGGGCACTGCGTGGTGGTGGTGGCGGAACATTCGGTGTCGTACTCGAAGCTACAATGTTGGTTGAGCCTCAGATAAAGCTGCAAGTGTACGTGCAGCGCACGAGTACTCGAGTCGTTTCCGCTAAATGTAAATCGTCTCTAGTGCCTCACTTTCAATCAACCGTACTACAGAGGGCGCGCGCGGGTTCCTCCAGATCTCCATCGACAATGGCGTCAAGTGGGGGAAAGAGGGCTGGGGTGGGCACATATTTGTGAGTCTCATCAAACTGATCGTGGAACGGCATCCGACATGGCTTTCAGGGGGATAATCTACTGAGCGTAAACCCGCTCCTCACTCTTGACGAAGCGAAGGCCTCGATGAAGGAAGCGGCGGACTATACGCTTTCTCAAAACGGGACTGTCATAATAGAAGAAGTCCCGTCTTGGTATGCGTTCTTTCAGAAATACGTGCCATCCGTGCAAGCGGTCAGTTTACGCTTTTTCATTTTCCAGTACGATAACATTTGGCAGATTGTTGGTATTCACATTGTCCTCGGCACACGGCTCATACCCACCAGTCTCTTCTCCAACGAAACCGCCAAGGCTCAGCTCCTGGATACCTTTGTCGATATGCTTCCTTTCTCAACAGCAGATCCCCAGCTCGTCGCTGTTCCGCCAATCCTATATAACCACACTGAAGGCGCAACGAGCGTTACACCAGCCTGGAGAGACGCGTTGTGGCACGTATGTCATGCATACTCGGCGCCTATTTCTGGAGTTCATTCTTCTCCAGGTCATCTTCGCCATCACCATGCCGTGGAACGCCACAGCGGAGCAAAAGCAGGACTGGTTCAACATTATCCAGAATGCTACGCAGCCCATGAGAGATCTCACACCCGATTCTGGAGCGTACTTGGTAAGCTCCCTTGTTCTACATGGCCACCCCAAGCTGTAATGGCTTGTTGCAGAACGAAGCATTCATATATGAACCCGATTTCGAAACCACCTTCTGGGGCGATAACTATCCCCGTCTCTTATCGATCAAAGAGAAATAGTGCGTCCGATCCTCTTTCTCAGTAGCGAACTCGGGAGATTGATTATCTTGCAGTGATCCTGATGGTCTTTTGGATTGTTGGCACTGCGGTAGGTGAACCACAAATGTTGCATGTTGGTATCTGATCTTCTCTGTCTAGTCGGCTGGAAGGGCGCTGAAGACGAGCGCTACGGGTGTTACCCAGAGTTCTCTTAGGTCTCTACAAATCGTCAAGAAACCGGTACCTATATTAGACAATGTCCTAGACCGGCTTGGACAATCGGGATACAATAATAGATACGAGCTGGATTTACTTCGGACTGGCCAGCGCCTCATCGATGAGCTTGAACTTGGCTTCGGAGCGCGGAACGACGTTGCAAGCAAAAGATTTGGGGTGACTGTTAATGAAGAAAGAGTGAGCGGACCCTCATATCGATAGGCGAATGGACGTACACCGAATGGCCTGTAACATATTCGATTGGCGGAGGAACCGGATGGCCCTTCTCATCGCATGGTGGATGAATATTAAACGCCCAAAGGATCTGCGTGATACTCAAGAACAAAGACGCAGTAGCGAAGTGGTATCCCGGACATCTCCTCTTCCGAGCCCAAAAGCCAGTTATTTGGATCTGGCTGCTGCGCCGGATTACTCCTCGCAAAGCGCTCCGGCCGGAATAGATGGGGCTCGGGGTAGACCTCCGGATCGTGCAGCATGCCCCATAAGTTGGCCATTACCCAAGAGCCTGGAAGGACGTCAATACACATACTGCGGTCACAGCTCGATGATGGCATACCCTTGGGGATGAAGAAGCCCTCATACTCGTCGTCCTCTATAGGCGAGTGGGGGACGATTGGTATCAGCGGAGAGAAGCGGTGAAGTTCTTTCATCAAGCAATCGACGTATTCCATGGAGTGGAGGTCGTCCATGCACGGCAATCTGTCCGGGCCAACGACAGCGTCTATCTCATGTTGTGCGCGGGCCTGTATCTCCGGATGGGTAGCCATGATCAGGACGAAGGAGTGCACCATGGCGGAATCTGGTATGTGAATCGATCATGAGATGTACCGCGGAGTCGAAGAAGTAGACGTAGACCTACCGTGTCGCTCCCGCCGTTGTACAGACTCGCCGATGCATACATGACGATTTCCTCCTCCTCCGCGGTAAATTCGTTTTATTGAGGCACGTTGCTACAAACGACTCTGAAGATGCGCCGTTCTATGAACATCGGTCATTATTGGCGACACGATGTATTGACAAACGTACAAGGGTAGACTGGGCTAAGTCAAAAGGGGCTCTGGTAAAGCGATAGAATCCGACCTAGCTTTGCCGCCCATGTCTTGAAATGCGCGAAAGGCATCCAGGACGGGACGTATCGCAACCAAGGAAAAGAGTCTACCAACCAGCGACCTGGTTCGTGTGCTTCCGTCGTAATTCTCGATAACTTCTGCGCGAGTGCGATATAAGGATCGTCTGGGGATTGTGCGTCATATCCATACACTTGCATCATGACAGTTGCCACGAACGAACTGTAGACAAGCGCGCTTCAATGCGATTTCGACAGCGAGGACGTGAAGTAGCCTACCTATGAATATGTGATTCAAACTTCTCGGGCGATTCTTTCAGCCTCTGAAGTAATTTCAAGACGCCACGTTCCTGAAGTGGCCAATGCCGATTCGCAACATCAGCACGAAGGAATGAATGTATCAGTCTTCTCGTAGTGCGCAACCTCTCGCCGTATGGAAGAAACAGTAATGACTTGTCGCGTCCAACAAGCTCTCCGGCCATGACCAGGCGAGGCCGCGAGGAGTATATCGCAGAGCGTTTCTCAAGTAAATCGAAAGCGACCTTCGCGGAATTCAACATGATAAAATGCCTGCTGAAAACACGCATGTGCATAATGGGACCTACGACAAATTGGGTTAGATAATGCTCAACACCGACAGGGACAACATACCGTAAATCTTCCCTAGGTTAGTGTACGCTTGAACATGATTATCGTTATGACGCGGGATTCGCAGCAAGTTGCCGATGAAAGGGAGCGGTGGCGGACCTAAGCGGGATTGTCAGCGAATCAGGGACATTACAGTGAAGAATAGAAACCTGGAGGTATCGATGACGACCTTTCAAAGAAAGTAGCAGCACAAGGACAATGAGGTAGACGAGACAAGGGCTGTGGCTGTTGTGAGTGGCTCCATGCCCAGTATTAGGAAATCGCCTAGACAAGGGGGGCCTTTTATACTACTTCGATCTTACATAGCGTTTTGCGGAATCGGGGCGGCCTCGGAGCCGGTCACAGCCACGAAGGGACCAATGCTGTTCGACAATTGGAATGAGCCTGCGTTAGTCGTGCCTTCTCCAAATTCAGCACGAACCCAAGTGGATGTATAATCTGCGCCGGGTTCTTGCTCTTTCATTCCTTGCCATATGTGACACGCAAAAGATAAATCAGGATGCTGATCATCAGAAGAGTACGTGTCTTTGATTTGAGGCGTGATTGATAGCGCCAGTCCATCAGCATCGAAAGTTTGTTGACCGTATCAAAATGGAATCTAATTGTTGATGCTACCACACGGTACACTAGAAGGATGTGAGAACAAATAGCGGGATTGCGTGAAAGACCAACTGAGGCTGTCAATGATAAATACCGAAATTCATTCGTCCAACAGGAGAATCTGATTGGTTGATCGGGCATAATGATACTTGGCCCCGATAGTGTCTCGTACGTGTGAGTCGGAACCGGGCTTTGGTAGGAGTGTCACCATAAGT
>JADNYV010000197.1:0-67650 GCA_015501055.1 Mucidula mucida
TGATACTAATACTTACAACTACTTAGGTCGAATCGAAACTGTTCTTTGTCGTCCTGGCCCCCTATTGTACCGTTGCTTTAACACAACAGGGGAACCAAATTTCCTCAGCTGAGGAAATAGCTGAGGAAATTGGCTTTGCCACTTGTGTTCATTCAGATAAATTTGGCTTTCTGTTCAGGTTCTGCCCAAGTCATGGTTTAGCGCTACCTGTTTGCTTCTTGCTCTTCATTCTTTGTTTCGTTCCACCGGACGCAAGCCCTCGACGCGCTTGGCCCCGAGCAAGCAAACATGTACACCGGCACCGCTGCAACTGTCGTGGTAGAAGGTGCGAGCGCATTTCTGGGACCATTCAGAGATAGTAATACCGTGGCGCAGGACTTCGTGTTAACTTCTCTTTTGGTGCAGTTGGAGGTTCGTTCTTTTGTCTTGATCTGATGATGATAACGATTGACAATGATACTAGTGCATTGGACCTGAGTTGATTATGCTTCGCGTGGTTCTTGGGCGGGCGTGGAACACGTTGCAGAGGGAGAAGGGTACTCAGTTATCTACGATGCAGTTTGAATCAAATCCTGTTCAGAGAAAGGTGGAAACTACTAGTGAAAGCGGGGATAATTCTTCCATTCGAGAACACGATCCGGATGTTTGAGGGCCCTCTGCTTTAGGCGTCAGTTCTTGTACAGAGACGCCACTTGCTTTGAGCGATTTCGCAGTCGTGTAGTACGCTAAGGGTACATATTTGCACTACGATTAACGTGCCATCGATGATGCAGTACCAAGTACTCGTCTAATCATTGAGGTGTACTACCCGAATTCTTGTGGCTTGAAATGAGTCATTGGCCTGTTTCAATGTGAAAACAATGTGGTCGATGCTAGGCTAAAGCATTTGTGCTGCGTCTGTGGACGACAATGGCCGGGAGTATACCGGTCCTATTTTGGGAGCGTCCACAGTCCAGAAAAGGCAACCAGACTGTGGCATTGTCTGTTTTCGGTAAGACACCCACGTGTACGAACCTTTCTCTTTCTCGATCACCCATTGTCGAGCCCATTGTTGGCCTGTTTCGTCCACTTTCTGCGCAGTCACGTTACAACAAAGCAATCGGTATAAAATGCTGCTGCTCTACGCTCTTCCGCTCTCCATCTTCCCCCCTTCATCCCGCGCGCCAGACATGGCTCCCAAGCTCAGAACTCTGGCAACAAAGGTCAACTACTTTGAATCAGACGACGATGATGCGGACAGTGATCGCGACTCCCATCCATCCCCTCCCGTTTATCCCTCATATCCCCCAGCTAATCTCCGCACGCCCAACACCCCAAAGACATCGAGGTCCAGAACTGCTTCGGCGGTGGCCAGTCAAGACTTCCAAAGGACTCCCTATAATCACGGTTCAGAAAGGCGCGACTCCGGTCCATCCCCCACCCTGCTTCCCCCGTCTCAGTCACCCACAGTTCCTGTGTTCACAACCCCCGCGAGGATGAGGTCCACAACTGCTTCCGTGGTAGCGAGTCAAAGGATCCAGCAGACTCCCTCGTCGCGCGGCGCAGCATCCGTGGCCGGCTACCAAGAGGGCGTCAAGCCGGATGCCGCGAAAAAATATCGCGACAACTACAAATCGTACCTCAAAGAGGATTTGGCCGCCTATCGCGTCCTTGTGGACGAGGACGCTTTCCTCGAGGTCGTTTACAATATCTCTCGCAAAGAGAGACTCGGCCAGGCGCATACCGATCTTCTCAAGAAGATTAGCGACGATACAACGTTTAAAAAGGCTTGGAACGCTTACGCAAATTGGTGCAAGAGGGTTGGTAGTGGGAAGAGGCCAGAGAAGAAGTTGTATAAGCCGCGCGTCGATGTGTACAACGCAGCTCTCGCTGTTCTGGACAAGCTCGATTCGGGGGAAAAGGAGCGCATCCGCTTCTACGTCAATGATCCTGCCCGGTTGAAGCATGGTGTCTACGGCAACGGCCTGAGCGTTGACCTCGGGCAGGTGTCGGAATCTCTTTTTGGCAAAGAGATCACGCCTTCTCTCGGGAAGAACCCTCTCGGTGCGGCGATGCTTCTGGGAGCAGAGGAGTTGAAAGCGACATCCGGATGTCTGATCACCGGGCAGGAGTTGATGTACAGGGCGATGAACTTGAACGGTGAGGATTGTTCTTTTTTCGTTTGAAAACTGAAAGCTCACGCTTTGACTAGGTCGCGCTCCCGAGGTCATCAAAGATCCCATTCCTTCCAATAGCAAAGGGGGACTGCAGGACGGTGAGTACTGTTCATTTTAGTTTCGATAAATGAAAGCTCACGCTCGTTTAGGTCGCGCTCCCAAGGTCAACGACGACCCATTTTGTTCCGATAGCGAAGGGGCAACGCAAGACGGTGGGGACTGTTGTTTTTAGTTTCGAAAATTGAAAGCTCACGCCCATTTAGGTCGCGCCTTCGAGGTTGACGACGATCCCTTTGCGTCTAATAGGGCAAGGGCATTGCAGCAACAGCCAGTCAGCGGCGCTCCCGATTCCTCGGACGACGATAAGCCAACGATTTCCCAGCCATCTGGCGCCAAGAAGAGGAAAACTGGCCTGAAATCCATTTCGTCGTCCACCAACAAAGTTAGCCGCCTCGGCATGGGAAAGTCTCAAGAATTACCCTCAAAATACGAGGAGGCGGACGACGCTGTCCAGACGCCGGACAAGCTGGGGAACGTACAAGTCCAGTGCGCTAGCTATGCGATGGAAACACTTTCCCTCACTCCCCTTCGCTCTCATTTCATCATGACGCTTGTCGACCGCACCGACTTGCAACTCATGTACTTCGACTCCTCCGTTATGCTCGTCACACCTCCTATCCACATGAAGACAGAGGAAGGCAAGAACCTGTTTCTTTCAATGCTCGTCGGTCTGCATCGTATGTCGTTGCCGGACCGTGGTGTCAGAGACCTCATTATTGACAACGAGAAGTTTTTCACCCGTCTTGATTTCTTCGGGAGACAATTGAAGAACCCTCCCCACTGGAGGAACATGTTGACCGGGATGATACTCAAGACGCAAAAAGGGCTTTATCGGATTAAGGACATCTTGTTCCGCCAGGCTGGAATCGTCGGGCGTCTGACCTACGTCGTTAGAGCGAAGAAAGTCGATCCCGAAAATTCTAACGTGGAACTCGAACCGTCTGTCGTCATAAAAATCAGCTTGCCAAGCGTCTCGCGGACGTCGGAAGAGACTCTGGTCGCACAGGCCAGAAAGGCGGCGGAAGACGAGAGCGGGGAGGACCATTGGGTACTCAAACATCTTCCCAAGATCCTCCACTCAGAGGACATCGGGATTGTGAAGGACTCTACACAAGACCGGGTTGCACACTTCATTCAATATGTGGCCCAGTTCGAGGGAGCGAAGTACCCATACGAGTATCGCGTCCTCCGCATCGTGGTATTGGAAGAGTTGTTTCCCATCAGCACGTTGAGGGAGCCTTCTCAACACGCTCAAGTATTCTTCGACATTCTTAATTGTAAGTGGTCTGTTTAGCTTTGGTACATCGTTTTCAAGCATGTTTAGGTCATAAATGGCTCCACGACAACCCGCGCATCTTGCATCGCGACATCAGCATGAGTAACATCATGTACCGGCTCGACGATGACCACAATGTCTACGGTGTCCTGAACGACATGGACCTCTCCTCTGACCTGAACGATCTTGAGGATCTGAAGGCAACATCCCTTCGACGCACCGGAACGCCGCCTTTCATGGCAATCGATCTTTTGGGAAAGGATAGTCATCAACCCGAACATATATATCGTCACGACTTAGAATCTCTTTTCTACGTCATGTTGATTCTCTTCGCTCGTTACGAGTTCATAGCCGCCGAACCAAACGACGATCGAGGAGAGCGACTGGTTAAACGGCATAAGGCTCCTCTCAGCGAGTGGTTCGACCCCACTCTGAGCTGGGACACTCTCGCGGAAAAGAAACAGTACTTCATCACGAATATTCCGCCAGTCACTAGCTCACTCCACATGAACCACATACTGTCATCATCGTTCCAAGGGTTTAAGCCCTGGATTTCGCGCCTGAAAAATGCGCTGCAAGATGGTCTTGGCGCCCGCAACCGAGCTTTACGGGATCTGGAGGAAGCATTGGAAAGCGGTGAGGTGCCTCCATCATTCGCCTATGAAACTCTGGGAGGCAAGGTCCAGTATTCCACTTTCTTCGATGTGATGAAGAACTTTGGGGGTAAAGTACTCAGGGCGCCTCCGTACTCTCTTGACATCACTGCTACTACGTCACTGCAACCTACTCTCTCTACCACGGCAGTGTAGATATGTCTATGTACATTTATGTAAATATCGCTCAGACTGTTACCGTTTGTATATATATGCGTTTGCAATTCAGCTCTATAGTTATCAATATCCGAAGTCAGAGGCTTAGATTGCTTTATCGTTTCTCGTGGAATAGCAGGGTATAAGGTGCACGTCAGGGAAAGTCTGTGTGGGATGTGGCCGAATCCGTATGCATCATGACTCGGCACGCGCTTGATGACCCTTGTTCTATCTATTTCTCTCGTCTCAAGTCCCAGGGACATTCACATACAAAACTGACCTTTCGCTTTTGGTGAAGCTTCTGTATCATGTGATCGTTACCGCGTTAACGTTTCTTTGTCTCTCACTGTCACTTCAGCCTACGGCCCACTGGTACCGAAGATGGCTATATCATCAGAAGTAACTGGACGACCTCGCGAATCATTAATTGGCATGACTCTTGACACTCGGGGTGTCAGCTACATCTTTACAAAGGTTCTTTACCGTCGACCGGACCGTTGCGTCGTCAAAGCACAGCGAACGGATGCCTTTGAGCGCGCTAATGCACCGCCGCTCGTGATAAAGATTTGTCTGCCTTCAGTGGCGCGAACGGCAGAGGAGAAATTGGTCAACAAAGCGAGGGCGGTAGCGATTGACGCTGGCGGCGACTCGCACTGGGTTCTGCAACACCTGCCTTGTATCTTTCACTCGGAGGACCTGCCAGTCATATCTGGTTCGACGCAAGCTCATGTCGCTGAAATCCTACATAACGCTTCTTACAACACCTGCAAAGAAGATTGTCATTGTGACGAAACCAGGACATTGCGCATTGTCGTCATGGAGGAGTTGCTCCCGATTGATACTCTGTCCAGCGCGTCTGATTTTGGGCAAGTGTTTTTTGATGTCCTTAATTGTCAGTGGTCTTTCCATCTTTATTGCAACGTTCTCAACGAATTTCAGGTCATAAATGGCTCCACGACAACCCGCGCATCTTGCATCGCGACATCAGCATGAGTAACATCATGTACCGGCTCGACGATGACCACAATGTCTACGGTGTCCTGAACGACATGGACCTCTCCTCTGACCTGAATGATCTTGAGGATCTGGAGGCAACATCCCTTCGACGCACCGGAACGCCGCCTTTCATGGCAATCGATCTTTTGGGAAAGGATAGTCATCAACCCGAACATATATATCGCCACGACCTAGAATCTCTTTTCTACGTCATGTTGATTCTCTTCGCTCGTTACGAGTTCATAGCCGCCGAACCAAACGACGATCGAGGAGAGCGACTGGTTAAACGGCGAAAGGCTCCTCTCGGCGAGTGGTTCGACCCCACTCTGAGCTGGGACACTCTCGCGGAAAAGAAACAGTACTTCATCACGGATATCCCGCCAGTCACTAGCTCACTCCACATGAACCACATACTGTCGTCGTCGTTCGTAGCTTTCAGGGATTGGGTGCGATTACTTAAACTTGCCCTGCGTAAAGGTCTTGTTGCCCGGCAAGAGGTCGCACTAGAGGAAGAATCCGGCGTGAAGGACCCTGACTTTGATCGCCCAACCTTAGGCCACCACGTTGAGTTCTCCTCATTCTATGAAGTGATGAAGAACTTCGACGGCAAACCGCTAAGAGCGCCTCCACAAGCGTAGTCCGGTGCTATGTCATCTACTGTTATATTTGCCTATGTACATGTATGTAAATATCGTTCTTGAAGAACGTTACCGTCAACAGATCTGTAGTGACTATTTATCAGCGCTTACAATTCATATATGTTTGGTACTTACAACCTGCAAGGACCGCCACTACTTCAAGTTGATGAATGAAAATGGTCATAATCTCAGAGCGCAGTAGCTGCACCAATGAGGCGGAATCTGTATCCATAAGGCCTCGGCAGTCATTATCGCGCGCTTTGTATGCGCTGATTTATTTACTTGCTCGTATTGAGTCTGCATCTTCTTGCCGAGGGTGTATCATGTGATCGTTACCGCGTTGACGTTTCTTTGTCTCTCACTATCACTTCAGCCTACGACCCACTGGTACCGAAGATGGCTATATCATCAGAAGTAACTGGACGACCTCGCGAATCATTAATCGGCATGACTCTTGACACTCGGGGTGGCAGCTACATCTTTACCAAGGTTCTTTATCGTCGACCGGACCGTTACGTCTTCAAAGCACAGCGAACGGATGCCTTTGAGCGCGCTAATGCACCGCCGCTCGTGATAAAGATTTGTCTGCCTTCAGCGGCGCGAACGGCAGAGGAGAAACTGGTCAACAAAGCGAAGGCGGTAGCGATTGACGCTGGCGGCGACTCGCACTGGGTTCTACAACACCTGCCTTGTATCCTTCACTCGGAGGACCTGCCAATCATACCTGGTTCGACGCAAGCTCATGTCGCTGAAATCCTACATACCGCTTCTTGCAACACCTGCGAAGAAGATTGTGACGAAAACCGGACATTGCGCATTGTCATTATGGAAGAGTTGCTCCCGATAGGCACTCTACGTAACGCGTCTGAATTTGCCCAAGTATTTTTCGATGTACTCAATTGTATGTGGTACCTCTTTTATAATTTATTTCGTCGGTCTTATCAACTTTTTCCAGGCCATAAATGGCTCTACGACAATCCCCGCATTTTGCATCGGGACATTAGCATGAGTAACATTATGTATCGTCGCGGCGATGATGGCGCTGTATACGGCGTCCTAAACGATATGGACCTCTCTTCCTTCGTGGCAGACCTCGAGGCGACATCGTTCATGCGCACTGGCACGCCGCCTTTCATGGCAGTGGACCTGCTCCGCTCTCGCAATAGCGAGACCGTACACCTCTATCGACACGATTTGGAGTCGCTCTTTTATGTGATGTTGATCCTGTCTACCCGTCACCAATTATCATGCAATGGCCTTCCCCAAAACATCCTAGTCCAACGAGTTTCCCCGCCGTTTAGTGACTGGTTTAGTTCCTCCCTGACATGGCAGCAGCTAGGTATCGCCACGGACTGTTTCATCAAGACGGCCTTCCGTGAGACGATGAGCGTCGATAACCTCTTCCCTCCTGACTCTTCGTTCGTCGGTTTTAGAAACTGGATCATTCGTCTGAAATTCGTCATGTCTCTTGGATTCAACGGCCTGGAGAATTACTATGATGCGATCGTCATGGCACGGGTGTTGGGCGATACTGAAGGTCCAAAGACTCCTTTCGATGAGAAAACCCTGGGCGGGAAAATTCAGTATTCCACATTTTTCGATGTGATGAAGTCCTTTGCGGGCAAGGAGCTTCGAGCTCCGCCTGTAAACCTTGGTACAGTGTAAGTAGACTACTTGTATGGGATGTGATGACCGTTATTTTGTATTACATATACCACAATCAACGGAGATTTCTGGCAGATACTAGGTGATTTGGACGTCAAGGATCTGCCCGACCGGTCGGTGCCCATTGGAAGCGGCGAAGGCGCGAACGAGGTAGACTGCAACTCGCTTCCTCCATGTAGATCTTTTGGCGCGGGGACGATCTCGCAGGCAATATAGACCTGTGATGCCCGATAAATACCTGGTCCGGCAATCGTGCTTCTTCAGCATCAGATTTCATTTTACTACTTAGTACTGACAATCAAAGCGTGGGAAGTACAACCTTGCTCATCCCAAGACCACCATCATCATCATGGCCGTCTCTGAATTTCCTTGGGATATGCTCAAGGCCGAAACACTACGGAGCATCAGTCGTGACATTGGAATTGGTCATTTTACAACACGCGAAGCCATGCTGGCGAACATGCATCTTGTCGAAGAGCAAGGCGGTATGTGTTTGACTGAATTTGTCAGATAAATCTTATAGGGAGTCTAGTAGCGTCCATTGAGGAGATCAAAGCAAATCATGTATCTGCTCGCTCTACTGGCAGCTTTAAACGCAAGAACGACAATGCAAATGAAAGCTCGCGCGCTAAACGACCTCGTCGCTCCGATGCGGCAGAATCCGCTAGCGCCCCACGCCAGACCAGAACTGCCACAGCCGCAAGTACGACAGCGGGCGAGGAAACTCCTCGACGCAGTGCACGCAAAACTAAGCCGACTGAGAAGATATCTGCGCCCAAGAAGAAGGTGAAAAGCAAGGTTGGACCAAGAAGGGGAAGCGCAGGAAGGAAGAAGACGGTGCGGCAGTCTGCCTCTGCTCCAAACAGCCGTACGTCTACTTTTACTGGTGTAGTAGTTGCGAGAAAACGACGCGCTGCCGCTGCAGAGGACAGCGCCAAAGAGCCGAACGGCATCGTGAAGAAGTCTGAGGATGACGAGGCCTCTTCTAGTGTCGGCGGCTCTAATAAAGGTGTGTCTATGGATGATGGATTTGATGCAGGTCTAAGTATCTGCATCCCAGAGAATGATCTGCCCGCTGAGGTCAAGGATGAAGATGCTGCCGAAGACGACGCCGAGGCCGACGCCGATGGATCTCCAGAGCCGCCACAGGTGCCTGTTGCTGCCGCTGCATGAGTCACTCTATAACTAGTACGTTTCTGGATCTTGTCGTATCCTCTCTCTCTTTAACGGCACTCGCAGCATATACACTACAACAATTACCTTAGGATTGCCTTGTACAACAGTGCTATATTCTTTCTGTGGTTATCGGCAGGCTGCTTCTTCTCTTGCTTGTATTATACTATTGTTTCATGCTCTTCTCACATCAGTTCTCCAACGAATACCCAACTTCTCCCGCATTCTGTTGCATCTCGATGAGACGATCGAGCATGGTCTTTCCCTTCTCTGTCAAGGTGTTACGGAATGGTTCCTCTTTCATCCAATTCAGACCGTGTTGGAGTACATTGCGCGCCCGGACAGATCCGCCTCGAGCATCTCCCATCGACGCATGCAATGTGGCTCGCTTGTGCTTCGCGCTGTAGGTTCCCACGTGCAGGATATTGGAATTATAGAAGACCGTTTCTCCCGCTGTACAAGTAAGGCATCGGCCGAGCTAGAGAGGATCCATGAGCTTACGTTTTAGTGCGACCACTATGGCTCCAGGCATGTCCAGAGGGTTTTCGGGAGCATCCATCGTCGTCGAAAGGCTACGTTGTTCTGGTGTCCTGGTGACTTTATGCGTGCCCGGAACGACGTATAAGCACGAATCGTCGTACAAAGTTCTGCGTGCCATCTTAAAGCAGTTCTTTCAGTATGTAGCATGCTCCACATACGTATTCCATTGAACCTGGCGATACATTGAGTGTCAGTGTATACTACGAGATCGTTGGTAGCATACGCCGTGATGCCATAAGGTTAGCGCCTTCTCTTCCTCCTCCAGCGTGGCGTCGCCCTTGACATCGTCTCGATGCCATCGAAGCGCGAAATCGTGCGACGTGGGGTTGATCAGCAAATTGAAGAGCTCTATCATTCACATGAAGCCTTATCAACTCGACTTGACTGAATACAAACCCATTTGCAGATCCTCATCGCGGCACTGCAGCAGGTCCTTGACCGTATCCGTGAGCGCCTCGGACGTGTACCACTTCGCGAACACGGGATGGCCGAGGGCGGGGTGCATGAGCATCTGCACGCCCCACGAGTCGGGGTCGCCGTCGCCGTATGGCGGGAACTGCTTGCCAACTGTGCGGCGGAGCGTCCATTCGCCGCGGCGCGTGCGCGCGACGACGTCGTCGCAGGCTGCGCGTAGGACGGCGAGGTCGTCCGGCGATATGAGGTCGGGCACGATTACGAAGCCTTGTTCGTCGAACTGCGCTTTGAGGCTGGGAGGAGGCATTTGTCGCGTATGGCTCTGAGTGGGAGATGAAGAGATAAGCCCATGTGATGTAGATTCCTGAGACCAGAAGTGCCGCTAACTTAAGATTGTGGCAGACAGACAAGACAACAATCTGGATGTTTATGATGATGATAACAGGACTATGATAGTGATACAAAAGATAATGGTATACATTGGTATGCGATGCGCTCAGTGATCTACAGTGAGGAATAAATACATTAATGATAAGTGGAACCTGTATGTTGTATATATATATATGTTGTATGTGGTGGTGGAAAAGCGAAGATAGCAAAAGCATTACTGATAGCTGCAAAGCACTGAGATAGATCGTGTATGTGTGTGCCTCTCAGGCCTTCGTCTCGTGGGAGTGCAATATTCCAGAGACAGATTCGAGAAGAGACGATAGCAAGCCGCCCTCCTTTTTTGGTTCCTCAGGCGCTTCGACAGACTCGAAGCCACCAGGCATAGCCGCCGCTTCAGCCACAACAAGAACGTCCGGAGACGCGCAGGTGATAGGCGTAGCGGGCGGAGGCGTCTCCACCTCGGATTGGGAGGAGAGCGATGATTCCGAAGGTCGGGCCTTTGTGAGTTTTCGAAGTTTGTTCCGCTTTGCGGGCTCTGCCTCCTTCACATCTTTAACTGTATCTGCAGGAGCAGCGGGTGCAGTTATAGGAAGAGCGGGTGTAGTTGTAGGTTGAGCGGGTATAGTTGTGGGAAGAGCGGGTGCAGGTGCCGGACCAGGAGAAGCGGGTGTAGGAGTGGGATGAACGGTTGCAGGCGCAGGAAGAGCGGTTGCAGGCGCAGGAAGAGCGGCAGCTGCAGGACGAACGCGCGCAGGTGCTGGAGAAACGGGCGCAAGTGCAGGACGAGCGCGCACAGGTGCTGGAGGAACGGACGCAAGCGCAGGAGCTGCGTCTTCGGCAAAGCCTCCCGGAAGAACAGGCTCCGTAGGCGCAGGAGCAGAAGCAGGGATCATAGGACGAGTAGCCACATTGACGGGCGGCGGCGGAGGGAAAGCTGCGTCTTCCGTAGCCTTGGGCTCCTGAAGAATTTGACCGGGAGGGCTAAGCTCCACTGGGGCCGTAGGGGACGCCACGTCGCACTGCAAGGACAACCTGCCGAGCGAGGGCGGGAGAGCGCTGAAGTATGTCATTTCGAGAAAGACATCCCCACGTTGGGTGTCATTTCTGTACAACGGTATCCATTCTACGATGCGGGAGATGAGATGACATCAAAGAGGACAGAAAAAAAAGACAAACCGTCAAATTCTCCGCGCTTGAGGGTATCAGCGACGTCTATGACGGTCCCGCCCAATAGATCTGCATGATCTCCTTCGTTCGCCCAAAGACTGATGTCCATTGAGGTTGGGAGTCCTGGAGTAATGACAGATCCGTCTTCGGCCAACCTATGAACATCGTTGCGGTTAGACTCTGCGATATACGCCTTTCAAAAACACTCACGTTGGAGCGTCGACATGAACGGTAAACCTCAACTCCTCGTCCCACACTGGGTGCTGCCCGCCGCGCTTGTCGACAGCAGTGATCAAAGTCTGCCCATCGTACGTGATCTTGGTGTACGGGTTCTGCTTGGAGACGACGTGCTTGTCCGGCAGATTCTTCGCCTTCAACACTACGACGACAAGCGTGCCGACTTGACGACGGGGAAGGCGGCCAGGCAGCGTCTGCGCCCTCGTCGGCTGACGAACTTCTGCCGGACTCGCATCTATAGATGGGGGCAACGACACCGTCGAATCTCTCCTGCGGTCAATCGATGCACGGGCAGCACGAATGAGAGGCATGGCGAAAGATGTAGGGAACGGAAGGTGGGGTGACAAAGAATTTAGACTTGCGAAGGGCTCTCCATAAATACTGCGAAAACCGGGTTGACGTCAGAGCCGTTTCAAATTCATGCTTTGCCCAGCTTTAAAATTCTGAGGGCGAAGAAAGAGACGATCGGCGGGCCTGAAGTGGCGCAAAAGGATCGAGGGGGCAAAAAAAAAAGGTAGCAAAAAGCCGGGAATTTGACAATAGGCGGATCATGAAGCGCAGAAGGTCCGAAGTGGTCATACTGGTGCTGTGAACGTCGTGTTAGCGTCCCGTACCTGCGGAAACGAGAAGACATGGTGAACGTTCGAGTACAAGTTTGGAAAAGGGACATCAATTCGATCACGGGGCCTCCCGCCATCGCGTCTGGCAGACAGGGAAACTTTGGAGACGACGTCGAACTGCGAGGCGCGGCAAATCCAACCGATTAGTAAAGCTCGGCATGACGTCGAGCATGTGCGCATAGCGCCTTGCCGACAGCCGATCAAACGCTGTGTGAGGGAATTTGGCTGAAACGTGACCTGGGGCAGATTTTCCGGCGGATGATACATGCGCCACAGTTCTGTTGGGAAATTTGGCCACACGCCACGTTTTCCAGAAGTGTACTTACAATTTGAAGTGCATCATGACGCTGTGCGCGAAGGTCGGTTAGTCATCATTATCAAGCAGCATTACCATGATAAGTACAACTCCCGATGACAGAGAATGGTTTACAAGCCCAAGTCCAATGGAAGTGTAACGATGTCCTTTTTGTTGTGAGGTATCTAGTAGGTATCTATGTGAGAACAAGTTTACTTCGCCGCTTCTGCAAGTTCATCCACTGAATCCGCAATGATCTGAATCGGATCATATGTCTGCATCTCCTTCTCAATCTCCACGGCGCGCGCTGTGTACTTCGGGTGATCTAAGACCTCCCTCACCGCTGTCCTAACCTGCTCGGGCGAAGGCGTGTCCGTCTTCAAATTTACACCCACGCCCGCCCATTCCGCACGCGCAGCAACCTCCGGCTTGTCCTGTGTTGTTCCTCCTACAACAACTGGAACACCGTGGCCCATAGCGTGTTGGAAGCCGCCATAGCCCCCATTCGTCACGAACACGTCCACATGTTCGAGAATATCGTCGAATGGGATGTAATCTCCAACAAACCCATTCTTAGGCAAGACGAAATCAGACGGTAATGATGCGTCATGTTTGCCCAGGACAGCGACAACTATCACGTCCTCTTCATCAGCGAGCGCGGTGAGCGTTGGCATGACGAGCTGCGAGTAGTCGAGTTGTACGGTGCCCTGTGCGACGGCGACGATGCGCTTCTTCTCCGGGTTCGTGATGACCGTCTGCCACCAATCTGGCAGCTGCGCTTCTTTACCGCGGTAACGATGTCCGCGCGGAAGGCCGCCCGTAAAACGGACAGAGTCCGGCGCGTCGCTGCGCGGGTACTCGAGACTCGGGACGCACATCTGGAGGAACCGATCCACCTTCAATATTACCGCGTCGAAGACGTTTTGCGGAAGATCAGGTTTCGCCCCACCCAGCGTGGCCAAGACGCGTTCAAGCTCGCTTTTGGGCCCGGCCATAACGACTTCGTTCCACTGCTTGCGCATGCCAGCGTAGGTCTCGCGCTCTTCGGGGGTAGTTGGCGGATGAAAGCCAAGCCCGAACGGCGCTAGGTCCTCGCTGGTGAGGATCAGAGGGTTGATACCAATGGCAATAGTCGCGTCAGGACGGAGACCTCGCGCGCCAAAGGTAGTCGCAAGACCACCTAGGAAGGAACCTTCGTTGACCAAGACGATACGGCGTGACGGATCCTTATCACGTAGTGACTGCAGGATCTGCTGAATCCCCGTATGCTGATCAGGAATGGCTTTCACGAACGCCTCTGTGATCGAGTACGCGAACATCTCGGGTCCTGGCGTAAGCTCCATGATCCCGGGGAGAAGTTTCGTGATGTCGACGTCGAGGTCGTTGAGATGGCCATCGAGGGCGACGAAGGCTGCCCCCATCTCCTCAGCGCTCTCGCGGTATCGAGGCCCAGTGAGGATCGTCACCTCGTATCCGCGCTGGATGAGGCCATTTGCGATGGCGCGCATGGGTGCGTAATGACCCATGGCGGGCATAGACGTGACGAGGACGAACGGCTTGGAAGTTTGGGCCATGATGAATTGAGAAGAGGGGACAGTAGATTGGAATCATGAATGCCGGGGTATTTATCTATCAATCATGGGCGCTCTCCGTTGCCTCATTGGAACCTCCTGTGCCATCGAATGCATCGTGTGAGAAGATATATCATAGCCCAGGCATGATTTGTGATCTCAGGCTTCGCGTTGAAGCCCCTCGTACCCGACCTGTCAAAAAATTCGAATGCTGGTCACCGATCAGAGTTTCAGAGGATAGCCTGGAGTGAAGTTTCAGAGGGTCAACAGGCCCTAAAGTTGGTGGTGGCGATACAAGAGCGCAATGATCATCACGCAATCGTGATTAGCGGTCCATGCTAATCCTTCCGTTCAACGTTCAACCCGTAGCTCAGTACGGGTAGTTACTAGTAAGTGAAGTATCTCAGCGAAGTGACTCAAGGTCGAAGCTCTCAGCCGCCAGTCCCGTAAAGTATCATCAAGCCTTGATCCCAAATGTGCGTCTATGCGTCGTTTGACTTGTTCACGACCAGCGCCCCAGTTCCAATGAATAGTCCATTATCTGCCTAGCGCCACGAAACCTCGGTCAGGCACAAACATAACCTTTTCCTTAACTTGAGAGAATCATATCTGAAGCTCTTACCATTGCGCCAGTGGGCATCTTACGATTGAACTGTACCTTGCATTATCGCCCGTGCAGTGCGCTCAGTACAGCAAACCACGCATCAATGTGGCCCGCAGAAGACTCAAGCGCCGCCACCTCTCTTCGACTTACCAATATTGCCACTTGAAACATCGATGCATTTCTCAGCACCGTTCCCGAGTCAAGGCACTGAGTACTGCGCCCGAACTCCAACCGAATTTGCTGGACAATTAACGGATCATCACCATAGTTATCCATGCGACGATATGAGAACAAGGCTACACACGAGTCGATTTGTCTGTCCTGCACATCACGCAGATCGGCCCAAGCTTTGAAGCTTCGACCTTGTTCCATAACAGGTAGACATCAATTCGCCCCTCATCTAGCACGTCATATCAAGTCCTTGTACTCTTATTCTGAACAAGGACATTTTCCGTTATGGACACTCCCTTGTACTCCCTTCACGAGAGCCTTACGCGCGACCTCGCCTATATAGAGGGCTGGATTTCGCGTCAAATGAACACACCAACGAGTTCCTTCCCTCTCGTCTTTGAGATCTCTCGATCACATCCTCGCCAGACAATAGTGACTTGTCCTATTGTCGCATCTGCCTTCCCTACACGACAATAGCCTTGAAAACCTATTCTCCACCCGAAGAACCGCCAATTGTCTTCCAGTATCCCACGCCTCCCCGCGCTTCGCGTATATATCACAGCGTCCTGCGTACTCCCACCGTAGCTCATACACACCAATAGCTCACGGCGCGGGTATTCGCCATCCATCCATCCATCACACGCTCTTTCTCCCTTTTTTCACGCATACTACACGAAACGCACCTTCACGTTCATCATCATCCACATCATGTCGTTCGCCCAACCATCATCCTCCCCGTCCCGTGGCTTCATGCCCAACGGCGCGACCTCCCCGAACGCGTTCGGCACTTTCTACCAATCCCCCCGCGATGCACACGCGATGTACGCGTCCTTGTCGAACAAGACGTCCAAAAAGCAGGCTGGTGGAGCATCGAGTGCACAGAGCCAAGGCTCTCAGAGCAGCTTGAAGAAGCTCATGTGCATCAAATAGAGGGCCTATAAAATGGAGAAACAACCAACGCAGCACGACGATGACAACAAACAACATGTACTACCTTCGATCTTCTACGCACTGTATCACTTTACCAAGACTCAATTGTATTCTGTATGTATGCTTGATGTTGTACGAAAGCAATAACAATTATCCACGCTCACATAAACAGTACATACTTTAAACAGACGTGAAAGAGAGCAAATAGGTGGAGATCACCGCCGCTTCGAGCTTCGCCCGTCGTCCACGGGCGAACCTCTACGTTTTCTAGGAGAGAGATCAGTGTCCCATTCTGGCAGTCCGCAAAGCTGCATACCGACTCCGATCCTCAGGCTCTCCGCTGCTAGTTCTACCTCCACCTCCTCCATAATCTAGACCATCGACAGCGGGTGCATTGCCATCGCGATCCTTGTACTTGTTTTGATTCCGTGGACCTGTTGGTACATTGGGAGGCAGGGGTGACGCTGGTCGTACAATGCTTCCTCCTAAGGGTCGAGATTAGCAAAAGTAAAACAATAGGAGAAAGAAGACCTGCCTTCGTAGCTTGGGCGTCCACCCCGACCGCGCACAAATCCACGAGATGCGCGAGGACCGGTCGCTAGCGGTACTCCACGTCCTCGGTAAGGAACCGGTGTTCCACCACGACCACTTGGACCCACAGGCGCGTTCACTGTAGCTTGTGGTCCCTCCATGCCCTGGTACATCTGCTGCTGCACTCCCATCTGGCTTTGATCCTATTAGGTCGTTAGAGATGATTTAGAACATAAACCCAACTCTCGTACCTGCATTCCATAATCACTGCCCATCATCATACCTGGCCCACCGCCTGCATACCCTTCCTGCATCATAGGCTCGGGCGTACCATTGGCGCCTGGTATTCCCTGGCCTTGACCATCGGGCATCATGCCCTGCATCATACTCATATCCGGGGTCATGCCCATAGCCATAGGATTCATCATGCCCATGTCCATCATCATCGCAGGATTCGGCCCGTTGTTCGAGAGCATCGCGTTCGTTCCCGTCATGACCATCTGCCGCACTTCAGGTGGAAGTGCGGTGACTTGCTCTTCTGGCATCCCAGAGAAATTCTATCGCGACAAAATGAACTGGAGGCAAAGAGAAAAGGGAAAATCGCGTACCAATACGCTTGCTTTCAGAACATGAGCCAAATCTCCCAGGTCGCGCCGCCGATAGCAATATGCCTCCCAGGATATTTCGTCGAATCCATAATTAAACCAGTCGCTGATGTCTGAACCGGGCTTTCGCCAAGGCTTGTCGGACAATGCGGCAAGGTCGACTTCTAGTATCGAACGTCCATCCATAAACCCAACTACAGATGGATCTATGGCTGGATGTGAAGGAGGCGCAGTGGCAGCGGGTAGCTTGGAGGTGTCAATGCCATCATCCTCGACTTTTTGCGCCGCCGCCACCGTTGTTGGCGCTGGTGTCGCGGATGGTGCCGGTGTCGTTGTAATTGGTGGTATTGCAGCAATGGATGTTGAAGGAACCAATGGTCTTCCATCGGAGGAAAGGTTGGTGTGGGATGCTTGTGTTTGCAAGGAAGTAGACGAGGCGCCGCGTTGTAGAGGTGTATACTCTGTGGTCACTGAAGGCCCTGGCTGTGATGCTAAACGAAGTTGAGATTTTGGAAAACTGGACATTGTTCACGTACGTCTAGGCTGGGTTGTGGTGGTCGCAATTCGGTGAGCGGGTTGAGGTCGATTTTGCCTATATGATTGTTAGTGCAATGTTCATCTTATTCCGTATTGCTGCACCTCAAGTCCAGGGAGCGCGAAGTAGGCTCCATTATGATTTCGATCTAGATAGAAGTGATTTATGAGAAAAGCTTTTGAACAGAGCATGTTACGCACATCTTCATCCTCGCTCTCTTCTTCTCCGGCCTCTCCTTCATCATCCTCGACATTGTCTTCATTTTCATCGGGTTCTGTAGGCTGCTGACTGGGTTCCGTGTCCTCCGCCTCTGCCTTGGCTTCGAGGTGAGAAACCAGGCCATTGGACACCAGACCAGTTTCTATTGGCGATCTTGGCAAAAGTCAACACTAAACGCGCTCGGCGAGAGCAGGAAACTCACGGTTGAGATACTAAGCGTTCACACACATAAAAAGTCAAATATTGTCATTGAAAAGAGATACACAAGACAAGGATTGTGTATATGCGATTCAACTCTTACCCTGTAGAGGCTGCGCTGGCGCCGCAGCGGGTATGGAAGGTGCAGAAGTCCCATACAAAAAGTCGTCGTCGTCGTCCCTAGTACTAGTGTAAGCAAAACGCGCGTAGCAAGTGATTGACGAACATGATGGTAGGAGGAAAGCCAGAAGGAGTGATAGTCACAACTGTGACCCTCGTTCTTCTTCCGCCACTCTGCCGCCTCTACTGCTTGTTGCTCTCAAGCCTCACACGTGTTCTATGGACTATATAACTACACGGGGGCAGAATCTGCGCAAACACAGGGAGTTCTTTGATCAATTCTGACTCTGCGTTCCTGTGTCCAACCCTGTACACGAAACTGTTGAACTGCCAGGTTGCGTGCATTTCATAGGATATGGCTTTCAAAGGACCAAGGCAGCCTTTTCAAAAAAGGGACCGCAATGCCCGATGACGGTTAAGTCACTACAGACCAGGCTTCCACCACCATGACCTGATTTGTCTATACACAACGAAGTTGTACCAGTTTCGGATCACAATAAGTCCTGGAGTTGGCTTCAGCCACGACACTCCTCCTCCAACCACGGAGGAAGTTGTGAAGGTCTGTATAACCACTTAGGTACTGTTTCTTCCTCGGTCTCGCCCTTTCGATTTCACAGCATCCCACAGCGTCTCCTGGGGACGATCATACGAGGTTAAATCTATGGGACGACGAGAGTTTTAAACATAGCTATGTATAAGCTGATGTCTGGACAACTCCCGTCAGAAGTCCACCCCTATGGCTGCCGGTAATTCATCTCAAAGCGCGCATTTGACTAAATCTGATCATGTCCCTAGGATGTACAAATCTACTTTTCTATTGCTTTGAGGTATCTACAGTAGTACTAGTAGGTGTCTAACCAGGAACAGTTCTACTGCGCCGCTTGTGCAAGCTCATCTACTGAATCCGCAATGATCTGAATCGGATCATAAGTTTGCATCTCCTTCTCAATCTCCACAGCGCGCGCTTTATACGTCGGGTGGTCCAACACCTCTCTCACTGCTGTCCTGACCTGCTCGGGCGAAGGCTTGTCCGTCTTCAAATTCAGACCCACACCCGCCCATTCCGCGCGCGCAGCAACCTCCGGCTTGTCCTCTGTCGTTCCTCCGACAACAACCGGAACGCCGTATGCCATAGCATGCTGGAAGCCGCCGTAGCCCCCGTTCGTCACGAACACGTCCACATGTTCGAGAATATCGTCGAACGGGATGTAATCTCCAACAAACCCATTCTTAGGCAAGACGAAATCAGACGGTAATGATGCGCCATGTTTGCCCAGGACGGCGACAACTATCACGTCCTCTTCATCAGCGAGCGCGGTGAGCGTTGGCACGACGAGCTGCGAGTAGTCAAGTTGTACAGTGCCCTGTGTGACAGCGACGATGCGCTTCTTCTCTGGGTTCGCGATGACCGTCTGCCACCAATCTGGCAGCTGCGCTTCTTTACCGCGGTAACGATGTCCGCGCGGAAGGCCACCTGTGAAACGGACAGAGTCTGGCGCGTCGCTGCGCGGGTACTCGAGACTCGGGACGCACATCTGGAGGAACCGATCCGCTTTCAATATGGCCGCATCGAGAACGTTGTGTGGAAGATCCGGCTTCGCCTCACCCAGCGTGGCCAAGACGCGTTCAAGCTCGCTTTTGGGCCCGGCCATGACGACTTCGTTCCACTGCTTGCGCATGGCAGCGTAGGTCTCGCGCTCTTTGGGCGTGGTGGGCGGATGGAGACCAGGCCCGAACGGCGCTAGGTCCTCGCTGGTGAGGATCAAAGGGTTGATACCAATAGCAATAGTCGCGTCAGGACGGAGACCGCGTGCGCCAAAGGTTGTCGCAAGGCCACCTAAGAAAACGATTTCGTTGACCACGACGATAGGGCGTGACGGATCCTTATCACGTAGTGACTGCAGGATCTGCTGAATGCCCGCATGCTGGTCGGGAATAGCTTTGACCACTCCCTCCGTGATTGAATATGCGAATAGCTCGGGTCCTGGCTTGAGCTCTATAAGCCTGGGGAGGAGCTTTATGACGTCCGTGTCGAAGTCGTTGAGACGACCACCGAGCGCGACGAAGGTTGCGCCCATCTCGTCGGCGCTCTCGCGGTATCGAGGCCCAGTGAGGATCGTCACCTCGTATTGTCCGAATCGGGTTACATTCAATAAATCTCTATCAGCATGAGCATATGACACTGAAAAAAGTGATACAACGTAGCAATACATCGTTCGCGGTCCCAGTCCGAGCTTGCCATTCATCCGCACTCAAGATGTAATGCAAGGAATCCATCACTCCCTCCTGCCTTCGTCATCGAAATCATCAGACAGATGCGCCTGTCCACCCAATTAGAGCCCAGTCACCCCAAATCAACATCACACAAAAAACTCACCGTCACAGGCTTCAAAGGAAGATCATCGTTCCACTGTTTCCTGTGCGCTTCCCCCGCCGCCGTCGTTGCTGGACGCAAACTAATGCGCTGCCTCGAAACTGAGTTTTCCGAGGACGTGTAATCCGACGTCCGCCGCGCCCCAGCGATAGTTATCCTCCGGTTAAACATGACCTGCATAGCCCTTATTATTAACATTATCTATCGCCTGAATGACAAACTTGCCATCAGATTGTTACTGTACACCTTTCCTATACTGTCCGCGATAATGGTGTAATAAGCAGGTCCTGGGATGAAGAACAGCACAATCGTGACGACGGCGAGAATCGCTGGGTTGAATGAGCCAAGGAGGAAGGGGGGTGTTGTGTAAGAACCACGTACCAGTCAATGTTCCTAGAAGGGGAAAGTAAGCTTTCAGTTATATTGAGAAGCCCGTGATCTTACCTGTTTCAACCACTAGACGGATGATTCGCGCCACAAGAGCGTCTGTCTCGCTCATTCCGCTTTTCCGGCGCGAGAGCTATCACATATGTAGTATTCAGACGTGTGTTTTGGCGAAAACCAATCAATCAAGACGCACGTAATATGTTAACAGCACGGCTATGATCACGTCGTTTACCGCAGCGGTTAAGAGCCAGGTCTAACTCATGTCCGTTAGAAACGGCAAAAACAGAGAGATGGGAGGGGGGACCGTACGATGAGAGTCGGCCTAGTCACTTCAGGTAGCTCACTCGTTTTGAGGAAAGAGGCCCAGATTCCCTGTGCTGTGCCGGCCCCACATTGGACTAGGGCGAGCTAACGTTTTCGTGAGTACGCTTGCGCACAGAAGAGACGGAAGAAGCTTACCACCCATACAACGACTGCAGCGACCTTGGAATTCGACAATTTGTAGATCCGCCATCCGAAGAAGCTTTGGACGAGACCACTCGCTGTGCGAGACTGATTTAGCACGCGCGGAAGGAGATGATAACACCATACCAATTGCGGTGAGGACGGGCACGCCGAACCATGTCAGCCCTTGCTCGTCCAGGATTTCGATGTTGCTGAAGTTTATGCCCCACGTTATATACGCATCCCGTGTCAATATGATAGTCTGCAATAGTTCTAGGACGTAGACTAGATAGACTAGGGCTTTTGAGCCCCATCGATCATTGGGAAATGCAGTGTAGTACAGGTCTAACGAGGCGTGAGGAATATGTGCAGAGAGCGGGGCTACGAGGGATACTCACACACTTGAACAGTGAGGACTCCGTAGAGACCCCAGTTGAAAAAGTAGGCCAGGATCTAGAACGCGAGCGTGAGATTGGAAACTGAGTGTTAAGAACGTCGGAAACAGACATGGGGACCCGATCTACGTATGCGTGGTCAGTGCAGTAGAGTGACATGGCAGGGGAGGCTTACAGTTCTATGGCAGGGTTGGCCATCAAGTAGAGAAGAGGGGTGTGATGTTACACTTCTCTTGTGTCTGTGTGCGCTTTTCAATGTGAAGCATGGAAGCGATGAGGGCATCCCATAGGAACTGTCAATGATATTGAGTTGTTGATATCACAAAACCAAGGAAGCCCCGAGTGATGCTAACCCACCGGCACTCGCTCTCCTATCAGTATCCGAAGCTGGATGCGAGTGAAAAGTACCAACTGCTAAGTGGGGTAGTCGTTTCCTCGATGCAATCAAATCTTGTTCAGAATCAAAGCGGAAAGATGATGATGATGGACAATTCTGGATCACACTCCAACAGGCACTCGATTGCTTTCAAGAAAAAAGATTAAGCAAAAGAGTCGTCCATCAGGAAAACCCTACCCCGATAAGTTGTCAACAATACCGTCGACATGCGGGAACTTACCTTGAAACTTAGATAAATTAGCCACATTAGGGTCACGAAGCTATGGCACATTGCATGATGCTCGTACTTGATCGTCAAGTTCGTCTACAATCGCGGTCGTTGTCATTGCTCCCGTTAAGCGACGCGTCGCGCGTGTGTCCATCAGCTGTCCATAGCCATCGTTGCGCTGGCAGCGTCCTGGATGTATCACAAGAATTACGTTTCCATGATGGGTATGGCGGCGAGTGCACGTAGAAGATGGTGGACAGAGGCAAAGAACGCGAGAGTGAATAAAGTTACTTTTTGGGCCTCACTTGCGGTCACTTGCCGCACTTGCCGAACTTATTTCCCCGCCAAAGCCGGCAAGTTAACTTCGGTCACTTACCTCACTTGCTCACTTGCCACTTGGTGGGCCCTTTCCCCTTGCGCGCTTACCTCCTTCGACGGCGGCTCATGACGACGGTTCACCTGAGGACGTCGTCGTTATCATGGCTCGCTCTCCGCGGTGTATAAGAAGTTCGGAGGTTCTGCTCGACCGCTCACATCACTCCCTCGATCATTGACTGTTAGTCGAAAAAGGGCCATATCTTCTGGGGCCCCTACGCCTAAGCGAGATGTGAGCTGAAATCTATAGGTGAGTGCTTGAATGATATGTGTACGCGATGTCTAATATTTTCTTACAGCAGCTGTCTCTCAATACATAAATGTACGGTCCCTCCTACCACATCATGAATTCTGCGGGCCACGCGATGTTAGCAAGCTATTTAGTCGCCATTCGTTCTTTCATCACCCCTTGTGGCCTTCAATGAATTCCAAGTCCCACTCTAAGCACCCGACCTTCTCAAGTTACCCGCAAGTTAAGGAACCAAGGTCACTTGGCAGTAGTAAGTGAATTTGTCGGTCTCACTTACACTTACAAGTGCACTTAAGTTACTTAAAGTTACTGTAAGTGACCTTGTAAGGTCACTTACAAGGGGTATAAGTGACTTCATAAGATCACTTGTGAGGGTATAAGTGAGTCGTCTCACTTAGCTTATGACAAACAGCGAGGTGCGTATTTTCTCTACTAGATACAATATGATTACTTAGTGGGGTCCTTTCTAGCTCTCTTGCTGCGTTGCGTCGAGTTGCGACAGCAAAGAACCATGTTCAACCTGGCTGCGGGTCCGCGACTTGGAAATGCGTTTTTTGAAAGGTGAAGGGGCTTTCGTCATCGTTTTCCGAGTAGCAAATGGATTCTTGTGTCGTTCTGGCCGCAGTTCAAAGGCAGGTAGAAGTGTCGAATGCATCACCTTTGCGGGGCTGAGTGATTGCCGAGCCATAGTATGTGGCGTATGAATAGACTCTCAAAGTGAACGCCGCCGTCCACGTTGATTGACAGGTGTTCGAGGTATAGTGGGCTGAGGCGGGGTAATGAGGTTGATGACGGTTTGCTTTGATTCCAGCTCATGCTAGATTTTCAACCGTGTGGCGTACTCCTCACGTAGGCGGGAGCCTGAAATCAGCGTCTAGAACTCGAGTATGAGACCTTAGACTTCGAAAAATGAAAGAGCATACCTTGTTCGACTGGTACCAATTTGGCATCCTGGGTACCGTAGATACAGGCCAGTCATAGGGCGAGGCATCCAAGTCGTGAGGCGGGCATCGGAGTAGCAGTAGGTGCAGATATGGTGGTAGTCGTTGAGGAAGAAGGCGCGTGGGAAGACATCAATCATTCTTCTGTACGTCACGAACGCGCTCGAATGGATCGTCCGCCGACATCGACCTTGTACAAGTTCCTTGCTGCAACAAGTTACTTGGTATAAGTTTACAATAAGCCCTCAGCAGTGATCCAGTTGATATGGACGTCGAACACGGCATCATCAGACTTATGTGGCCTTGATTCAATGCTATAAGCTATTTAAATTACATGGAGGTACGGGAAACGCCCGCTGGCAGCGTCTACGACGTCAAAGCGAGCTCAAGTGACTCGCAGCTCAAGTAACTTACAAGTGCGACAAAGTCACTTATAAGTTACTTGATCGCGACAACTTCACTTATGAGCCAAAAAGTGAATCCAAGTTAGGCAAGTGAACTTTTGGCGCGGCAAGTGAATGTGTCAAAGTGAAATTGTTAACCATCAAAGAACGCGATGGTCTTGTTTGGCCCTTTCGACCATGAGTCGGACCGGGTAAGTAGATGTAAAGTAAATCTATTCTACGTGTCGTCAGTACGTGGTCCATCCTCTGCGAAACAGACTTACCCCAGTACACGGTGGCGGAGTAAGCTGATCAGTTGCGCGCGTCCATACCGCGCGCTCGGTCTTTATCTCCGATCTCTGAGATGGTTCTCCTACTAGTATCATCACAAGGACACACCTAATGTGTATCATTGAATCACGCAGGACAGAACTATTAGGCCTCCGAATTGAGGGAAGGAATCTGGTGCACGGTACTCGGTCGGGAGAAGTGTTCACTGTTGATTGGGAGTATATATCTTAAGGACAGAAAATACCCCACCAATGTCATTGAATGTACAGAACATTTCTGATAATTCAACCAATGAAACTGACTTGTCACCTTGACCACTGTTTTTCATGCAGATTTCCTTGATTAGCCCGGGAGGGTTTTCCTGATGTACTAGATAGGGAGTAAGAGTATACACGCGCGCGACTATGGCGGTGGCGCCTCTTTTTCCTCCAGCGCCTTCTTCCAACCCTCCAGCGTCCTATGCAGCCGCCCGCCACTCGCCTGACTGAGCACGCCCGCAAGTTGGGTCGACGGTGCACTAATCATACCAACAATCTGCGCCCTCAGCGTGTCCAGCGTCGGCATCTTTGCGATCGTCGGTATCGTCTCCGGCAAGATGATCCTCTCCTCTATGAGCAAGCCCAGAACACGCAGCTCGGGCGTCTGGACGGGCTTTGCGCGCTTCATGCGCCGGCCGGGTGTGGACGGGTCGGCGGTCTTGGACGCTAGCTCCTTCTCTATTTGCTCTGCTGTCTTTGGAGGCCGCTTCGGGACGCTCCGGTCGAGGGCGCGAAGGATGGCGTTGACGTAGGGGGGATGGAGGGCGGGGAGTGAGAGGAGGGCATAGCCGCCTTGGATGCCGTCTATCATTTTCTGGACATCCCCGAGGTCGAGGCCTGGACGGTCGCGGAGTGCGGCGCCGAATATACCGCTGTTTATGACGGTGAGAGTGGGAGCGGGGAGGCGCTCTGCATCTTTCGGCGGCGGGACTTTCTCTGCGGCTATCCCGAGGTCGAGACGGAGCTTCTTTAGCCTCTCAGCGGTGAAGCCGTCGCGACTGAGAAAGATGAGGGGGGCGGTGGTGGTCGACTTGAGAATGTTCGTGTACCAGTTGTATTGGAATGCTTTGCGACCGGAGAATATACGGGGACCAGGAGATGGCCTGACCACCTGCAGCGCAATCGCGTATCCGCGCGAGCAGCTCGGCACCGTACGCGCCCCAACGCGTCCAAGAGCAAACATGCAAAAATCTTTATGTGACTGTTACCGTTCGTAGTGACAGGATGTCCGGGCCGGAGCCGAATGCTACTGATCGCGTGTTAGTGCCACGTTCTCCTTTAAAGTATACTCCCATCCTTCAACATGGTACGTGTGGCTAGCGCCTCTGTAAGCCCATCTAACAACGGCCTAGCCTACCCAATTTGAAATGCGCCAACGGAACGAAAAGTTCGCCAAAGACGCCAAAGCCGGCAAAAAACCAACACACCCATCGCGCCTCGAGCAAAAGGCTAAACAGAGCCCGCTGAATCTATGGGTTCTGGCTGTTATTATGTTTGTTGTCTTGGGAGGAGGTACGCGCTCAACTGCCTCTTTGAATCATCATCATTAACGCTTTAATAGTAATATTCGAGCTGGCAAGACTCGTATTCCTGTAATGTGTCGACTCCATTGCATGTACCACCACCACGGTCCATTTCTTATCTTATTCTTATCGGAGGCATACACAAAATACACATTCGTTCCCTGCAATATTTCGTGTCCTCGATCAAGGTCGAATACGAGAACAACTCAATGGCACGCCTAAGTGCTACTCTCCGACAAATGGCTATCGAGCTTCATTCAAACCTCCAAGCGAATTGGACAAGTCCTCAACGTATTCGTGTACGCAATGCGATTCCCATCCATTCTCCAATACTCCAAGGTCTCCCTAGGTGACGAACACATCAACACGTTGCACACTGCTGACTCCCAAGTTTTCCCGAGAAGCTCGTGCTATTCTCGCCGTCATACTCCCCGTTAAGACTCAACAAAGTAACGTTCGACGGAGTTATATGTCACCGTCATCCAGCTAAGCGCAACAGTTTTATATACGCCACAAGACAAAAACGGCTCTAGTCATCCCCAGAGCTGCTCCCCGCAATATTCGGCTTCTGCTCTTCAATACCCTCCATAAAATCATTCTCTAACTCCTTCTCATCCACCTTGACCTCGTCTCCCGCCCAGATCCGCATCGTCGGCTGCCACACCATCACAATATTGTCCTCAGACGCGCTCGCCGCTGTCCAATTATCTTCCTCGCCCGGGGCCCAGCAAAAGTCGCTCGGGCGCGCCGTATGGCCTACAAGCACAAGCACACGTTACCACCAGCCAACGCGACAATTGGGATGACACGTACCTCCATGGACAAAAAGCAGCTCGGGAGGGCCATCTTCAGCATCATCTGGTGACTGCTCAGATCCGATCAGGGAACAGTCCCATATGTTGATACGTCGATCGCTGGAAGCGGACGCAAAGACAGTGGCACTATGCGGTGACCAAGTAAGATGGAGTACTTCGTCGGTGTGTGCTTCGAATGTATGCTTCTTCTGTCCGGGAGCGCGCAGGTCGTGCAGGACTACAGTCTGCAGTAGACATTAGGCGGGTGTTGGAACAGAAGTCGGCCAAACTCACCTTGTCCGCGCTACCGGTAACTAGGAGATGTTCGTTTGCAGGACTGAAAGAGACAGCCAGAATTTCGCGTTCATGCGCTTGCAATTTAATGGAAGGTTTTTGAGCTTCGCGTTTGTCCCAAATCATGAGGTGTTTATCGTCTCCCACACTTGCAAAGACGTTTGGATTGTAGTGGTTCCAATCAACATCCTATCAGTTGCCAGTCAGTCCAAGCCATAAGCAATCATCAAATAAACATACGCCGACTACAGAATTATGACCTTTGAATATCATGGTCGGCTCAAGTGTGTTTTGGCCTTTCTGATACGAAGTCACGTCCCAAAGACAAACCGTCATATCGTCTGAGGCTCCAAGGACATGCCCTTCCGTCAACGGGTTCCACGCCAATCCAAACCTACGCCTAATCAAAAAACAAGATAACCAACGCGAAATAACCACGCACCCATCTCCCGACTGCCCCGTCAACCGTATATCAGGCTTCGGCTGCCCACTCTTATCCGGCTCGCTCGAGTGCTTCGTACGGTCAAACACCAGGACATCACCATTCGTCGTCTTTGTTGCAATCAAGTTGGGATTCTGGGGCATATATCGCGCTCGGTTGACTTCCCCAGGATGGTTGATGCGCTGGATGACGCTGATACGCGGCGCGGGCGGGATGGTGTGGCCACCCAGCTCGCCGCGCTCGTCGTCGTAGTCGGCGCGGTCGATCTTGTCGGACCCGGGGGAGCCATCGCGTTTGGGGATGGACACGGTGGCGATTTGGAGATAGTCTTGGGCTTGGCCGGACGTGTGGGTGCCGAGGAGGAGGCGGTGGATCGAGTAGGGTTTGTTGGAGGGTGATTCTTTGTCGGGGAACCATTGGCAAGTCAGACTCGGCCAGTCGAGGGCGTGGGTGATGACCATGTCGTATAGATATGGCGCATTCTTCTTCCTGGATCGTGTTAGCGTTGCTGTCCATACTTGACAACCAAATTTGTTCAAACCATGTTTTATATTCCTGAATATACTCAATAGTAATTCAAGTAGAAAACCGAGGAGACATACCTCATTTATCAGCTTGTTGTCTTCTTCTGCAGCGAAATCATCCTCGAGCTCCTGATCCTGCTTCATCATGGCAAGAGAAAAGACGCGACGCGTTATTATTCCCACGCTTACCCTTTCACCTCTCCTTCAAAATGGGAAAATCCAAAAACCTAAAATCAGCCCTTGCCTCCCAACAAACTCGACTCAAAAACAAGGAAAAGTCTCAAAAAGCAGCTAAAGCGACGGAATCGCAGCAAAAAGCCAAGAAATCAACCCAAAGCCAGAAAAGCAAACAACATCTGCGGCCAACCATACCATTCTTGCCTACGGACACCATCCTGCTTATCGGCGAGGGCAACTTTTCCTTCACCAGAGCCCTGGTTAAGAATGCACCTCCGGAACTTGTGCATCTGCCGCCCGGGAACATCACTGCGACGGCGTATGACAGCGAGCAGGATTGCTGCGCCAAGTACCCAGACGCACAGGACATTCTCGTGGACCTACGGGAGCGTGGCGTGCAAGTGCTCTTTGGCGTGGATGCATCTAAACTGGACCGTGTGCCCCAGTTGAAGGGACGCCGATGGGACAAAATATGCTGGAACTTTCCGCATGCTGGTATGTCCATCAACTTGCATAATATGCATTCGGGCTAACGGCGTTGCAGGGAAAGGTATAACAGACATGGATCGGAATATTCTATCAAATCAGGTCCTCATCTTGGATTTCTTGAGAACGGCGGAGGGATTATTGAAGAAGGGTCCTATTCCGAGTGTTGGAGGGAACAAGAAGAAGAAGAAAAAGGCAGAGGACGACGATGCAGATGAAGAAGAGGACGAAGAAGATGCGCGTTCAATGTCGAGTGCCGGTGCTCGTGGTTCCATCCTCATCACACTGCGCAATGTAACTCCATATACATTATGGTTCGTCTCTTATCCAATCCTCACCCATAGTATTAGTATACTCACATCCTACTCGCACAGGGATGTACCGAGACTCGCTAAACATCCGCCTCCCCCAAACACCGGCAGTACACCCCCGAATCCCTCGTACATCCTCCTTCGGTCCTTTGTATTCCACCGCAGTTCTTGGGAAGGCTATGAACACCGAATGACCAAAGGCGAGCGAGCGCATGGGACGGGAAAGACGGGCGAAGGGGGTGAAGACCGCACCTGGCAGTTCTGCATTAACAATCGAGGTGTGTTCGTTTCCTTTATAGGCGGGGAGAGGTGTATCTGACGTGATTTGTGAAACCAGCATGAGCATTAGACGAGATCTACTTTCATACACCTTCATCGAAGCTACTCCCACAAGTATCACCGGTTCAATGCAGAGACTATGTTGATGAATGGTCTCCTGCATAAGGCCTTTCTGGCGCCTCAAGGTCGTCAAGTGTTTGATCGTCGTTGTACGTTTGATATCTATCCGGTAGAGCAGTAAAACTAAACATGTCATCACAACGAATGCAGACTCATATTCTGCGGTACGGCGGCTAGTACGGTATGTAATAGTGGCGTCGCCGCCGAATACCCCACCGTTGCCACCGACGAACTTGATGTTTCGTTGGGTAACCCAACAAAACATCATCTCGGGACTCAGAGGCCGTTACACAGACTTTCAACTGCTCGCAGCGCCGGGCCTGGTCTTCATCTTGGCTTAATTCATTTGTTTTAGGAGCGCAATCTCTTACACGATCCAGTATGCGTGACCTTGTCCAACCCTTAGGGTTTCCAGCCGCAGCGCACCATAGAGCCTTTCAAGTCCTGAACTATGTGTCGTTCAAAGGCCTCGATCGTTGTCTGTATCCAAAGGAGAGTGACGAGCGCCTACAGATGAGCACGAAGATTGCAGGGTAGTCCTTGGATTAGCATTTGGAAATGTTGGGGCTTCGGGATGATCCGAAGTGGCGGTACGAAACCCGCAGCTTAAATGCTGTTCATATCCCACCTGTCATGGTCCGGTTTCTTTCTTCCTTTCCACGCCCATTTTCCTCCTTCTTCTTGGTTCAGCGCTATTTTTCTGTTCTCCTTTCGTGCGCAATTGCATGCTGAGCCATTTTACTTTGACACGACTTTCATTTCGAACATCATCATACTATCATGCCTTCAATTTCAAAACGCGGCGAGAACGGTTTGACGGATAAGAGTGGGGGGTTGAATGGGGCGGGCGCGGTGGTGATTGCGGTGTGCGTGGTGGTGGGCGTTATGGTTGTCGGCTTTATCGTCTGGATCATCGTCAGGCGGGTACGGCGGCAACGCGAGGGGAAGCGCGCGTATTCGGTGCATCACACCAAGAACAATTCGGACACTGGGCATCTTTTGGCGCAGACGCCGTCCTGGCTTCCTGACGCGCACAAGGATGGACTCCCTACGTTCACGACATCATACCGCGCCGATGCCCCACCCATATTTAACTTCCCAGCACAGACTTTTGCTCCTGCAAGCTCTATTTCCTCGACGGCGCGCTATTCACAGCTAAAACACTCAGGGATGGAGGACAGCGAGGAGCACGATCGCCGCCATTCCTTTGCATCCACACTAACTCCGCGCCCGCCGTCGACGGTGCTGATGCTGGAAGAGTCGGCCGTGCCCTTCATGCGCGAGGTCACGCGCGCGCCCTCACACTCTCCAAAGTCTCTTCCCCCACTCTCCATCCCCCGCGTCGATGCCGTGTCCACGTCAAGTTACACTTCCGTACATCCGGTGGCGGTGATGGATACCCCGATAACATCTGCCGTGTCGTCTGCCACTTCAGAGTCCATATATTCTCAGGCCAGCGCGACGACGAGTCGTGCCCCGCCGGCTCCGTCTCCGTCCCCGCCTCCCATCCCATCAATTCCCACTCTGATACCTGCATCGTTGGTTTCTACGCGCCGCACGCTCCCGGCAATCCCAGACGACGTCCTCCGGCGCGTCGCACAAACCGAACTGCCGGGGGCTGATCTTAATCGTGCACCGACAAAGGTCATCGCTACATTAGTGAAGAAGCGCGCTCACGGTGCGGAGCTAAATAGGAACGGGACGGCCGTATCGCGTATCGAGCGCTCGGACTCGATAACGTCGTTTGACGGTCCAGGGGAGGATGAGGTGGTGGAGTTTCATCCTGTGACGGGGCGCAGGCGTATGAAGACGACGAGGCGCAAGTGGGAGGCGGCGCGCGCGAAGCAGCGCGAGGCTGAGATGGTGGATGTGCCGATGTCGGCTACGGAGACGAGACATGATACTACTTTGGACAGTTAATTTTATTCTTTGTGACGATTTAGGACGTAGTACATACATATTTGAAAACGATCTTGTAAAACATGATATAAAGTTGAACCTCAAGCTTCAAGCTGTACGCACAAAGTATTGGATTCGTTTGGACGGGGTGTATATGATTTACTCGAAAGGCAGAGCGGCTAGGCTTCCTCGTATATGCTCTAGATCATCTAATGAGATATCAAACCCCCCATACTTTCTCAACGCATCCCGCCGTTCATACTCGGTCTTCGCCTCGACCAAAAGCTCCGTCCCTGCTCCTACATGTCTATTAAACACAGCGCCCTTGACACCGATCCGCCCAATGTACCGTGTGGCTGGCGAGTCCTCCATATTAGGCTCAGCACCCAACTCCTCTGCTTCCTTCTTCGTCAACCAAAAGTGTTTAGAAAATACAATCTTGTCAGAGAAGAACGTGCCCGCCATCTTGCTCACGGCAAAGTTCGCAGCTTGGTAATCCTTCTCGAAAAACTCGACCTCCGTGAACGCGTACACGATCCGCCAAACGGGTTCCTGGTCCGACGACTCTTTTCCGGCGTGCATCACTTCCAGGCGCCAGTCGACTGTCGGTGAACCGTCTATATATCATGAGCTATCGAATGATAAAACGAAAAGTTGCAAAAAACCAACCCAAGCTGCAATCAGGACGCGCTCCCCTCGTGAGACGATGGCTCTCCATGGGAGACACGCCCATGACCACATTCTGCGGATCGCACGAAAGCAGAATCGGGCGCGACGGCCCAGATCCGCCGCACCCGACGTCCATGAGGTACGTCGTGAGGCCGTCTTCCCCTGGCTGCACGAACAGAACCATGTGCACGAATGGGGTGTACAGCGGAGGCTCCCCCGTAGGCGTCTCCGACTCGTTGATGCGTCCAGCGCCAGAGTAGACTCTACGTGATGAATGAATGAAGAATTAAGAAAGCTGAGGAAACAATATATATATATCATACTTACCGATATCCAAGCCCTCGGAGTGCCTCCAAGAAAAATATGTTCATTCCGAAGCAATACGACCCCTTGCCCTCACATACGATCCTGCTATACAAACCCTCCGGGCTGATATCCATATCGCGATTCTTCGTACTAAGTTCGCAATTCAGCAAGTTTGAAATCACTCCACACCCCCCACCTCCCCACAACTCACTCACTAATGCATCGCCGTGTTCTCGTAGGGATACTTCACGATATGCAATCGGTTAACAATGTGCATGTTCGCGAGCGTCGTGGGGAAGGCGCCGCGCGCGAGGTCGGCTGCAGAGTACGACGTGGGGAAGGAGATTGAGGTGAGCCAGTGTGATATTTGGGAAGGGGTATAGCGGGAGGGTATGCGTTTGATGCGGAGGGAGTCGCGGAGCTCGCCATTTAGAGGCCAGGAGGTAGTAGACATGGTGATGGTTTGGGGGAAGCGCGGCGATCAGTCACGGTCGCGTGTCAAGTTCTGGTCGCGTGTATTTTGTGCAGGGCTCGGAGCCCAGGTCTGATTTCAGTTCAAAGCTACCTTTCAGGTCTTGAAAACTACTATTGGCTCGGCGAGTCCAGCGATATGTTGACGGATGGCTTCAAATGGACGTGACGTTCGGCACCTGCCGCCGCGGAAAGTTCGCCCAATTAAGTTGTTTCACGACTTATTCCGGAAGATGCGAAACTTTTTCGCGACCACTACAAAACGTACGTCAAAGAGGACTTGGCCGCCAATCGCGTCCTTGTGGACGAGGACGATTTCCTCCAGGTCGTTTACAACATCTCTCGCGAGCAGAGACAAACACCGGAGCATACAGAGCTTCTCAAGAAGATTGGCGACGATACACAGTTCAAAAAGGCTTGGAACGCTTACGTGCATTGGTGCAAGAGGGTTGGTAGTGGTAAGAGGCCAGAGAAGAAGTTGTATACGCCGCGCGTCGATGTGTACAATGCGGTTCTCGCTGTTCTGGACAAGCTCCAACCGAGGAAAGTTGAGGAAAAGGAGCGCATCCGCTTCTACGTCAATGATCCTGCCCGGCTGAAGCATGGTATCTACGCCAACGGCCTGAGCGTTGACCTCGGGCAGATGTCGGAATCTCTTTTTGGCACAGAGACGCCTTCTCTCAAGGAGCACCCTCTCGGTGCGGCGATGCTTCTGGGAGCAGAGGAGTTGAAAGCGAAACGCGGATGTCTGATCACCGGGAAGGAGTTGAGGTACAAGGCGATGAACCTGAAGGACGGTGAGGATTGTTGTTTTTCGGTTGAAAAATGAAAGCTCACGCTTTTGTTAGGTCGCGCTCCCGAGGTCAACGAAAACCCCTTTATTTCCCATAGCGAAGGGGCAACGCAGGACGGTGAGGACTGTTGTTTTTAGTTTCGAAAATCGAAAGCTCACGGTCATTAGGTCGCGCCCCCGAGGTTGACGATGACTCTTCCTTTGTTTCCAATCGGAGAAAGGCACTGCAGCAACAACTCAATAGCGCTTTCGATTCCTCGGACGACGATAAGCCAACGATTTCCCAGCCATCTGGCGCCAAAAAGAGGAAAACAGGCTCGAAATCCATTTCGTCAAAGAACAAAGTTACCCGCCTCGGCCTGGGCAAGTCCAAGGAACTAGCCTCGGAAGACCGGGAGACGGACGACGAATTGGGCGACGTTCAGACGTCGGGCAAGATTGGAAGCGCACAAGAGCAATGCGCTAGCTATGCGATGGACGCACTTTCCCTCACTCCCCTTCGCTCTCATTTCATCATGACGCTTGTCGACCGCACCAACTTGCAACTCATGTACTTCGACTCTTCCGTTATGCTCGTCACGCCTCCTATCGACACGAAGACAAAGAAAGGCAAGGAGCTGTTTCTTTCGATGATCGTCGGTCTGCGTCGTATGTCGTTGCCGGACCGTGGTGTCAGAGACCTCATTCGTGACAGCGACAGGTTTTTCACCTGTCTTGATTTCTTCGGGAGGCAATTAGGGAGGCAATGGTCTTGCCCCCCCAACTGGAGGAACATGTTGACCGGGATGATCCTTGACACGCCTAAGGGGGGGTCATACAAGATCGAGAACATCTTGTTCCGCCAGGCTGGAATCGTCGGGCGTCTGACCTACGTCGTTAGAGCGAAGAAAGTCGATCCCGAAGATCCTAACGGGGGATCTGTCGTCATAAAAATCAGCTTGCCAAGCGTGTCGCGGAAGTCGGAGGAGACTCTGATCGAACGGGCCAGGAAGGCGGCGGAAGCAGAGAATGGAGAGAATGGGAAGGACCGCTGGGTACTCAAACATCTTCCCAAGATCCTCCACTCAGAGGACATCGGGATTGTGAAGGGCTCTACACAAGACCGGGTTGCAGACTTCATTCAATATGTGGCCCATTTCGAGGGAGCGAAGTACCCATACGAGTATCGCGTCCTCCGCATCGTGGTGTTGGAAGAGTTGTTTCCCATCAGCACGTTGAGGGAGCCTTCTCAACACGCTCAAGTATTCTTCGACATTCTTAATTGTGAGTGGTCTGTTTAGCTTTGGTACATCGTTTTCAAGCATGTTTAGGTCATAAATGGCTCCACGACAACCCGCGCATCTTGCATCGCGACATCAGCATGAGTAACATCATGTACCGGCTCGACGATGACCACAATGTCTGCGGTGTCCTGAACGACATGGACCTCTCCTCTGACCTGAATGATCTTGAGGATCTAAAGGCAACATCCCTTCGACGCACTGGAACGCCGCCTTTCATGGCAATCGATCTGCTGCGAAAGCATAGCGTTCAACCCAACCACTTATATCGCCACGACCTAGAATCTCTTTTCTACGTCATGTTGATTCTCTTCGTTGGTTACGAGTTCATAGCGGCCGAACCAAACGAGGATCGGGCGGAGCGACTGTGGATACGGTCTGATGCTCCTCTCAGCGAGTGGTTTGACTCCTCTCTGAGTTGGGAGGCGCTCGCGCAGAACAAGAACGACTTCTTCACGGGCGCCCAGGGATCCGGTGATTTACTCCACATGAACAACATAATGTCGTCGTCGTTCCAGGGGTTTCGGACCTGGATTTCGCGCCTGAAGGATGCGCTGGAAGATGGCCTGGACGCCCGCAGAGGGGCTGTACGGGCGGCGGACAAAGCAATGGACAGAGGTGAGGAGCCTGCATCGTTCGCCTATGAAACTCTGGGAGGCAAGGTCCAGTATTCCACTTTCTTCGATGTGATGAAGAACTTTGGGGGTAAAGTACTCAGGGCGCCTCCGTACTCTCTTGACATCACTGCTACTACGTCACTGCAACCTACTCTCTCTACCACGGCAGTGTAGATATGTCTATGATGTAAATATCGCTCAGACTGTTACCGTTTGTATATATATGCTCGCAATTCAGGTCTATAGTTATCAATATCCGAAGTCAGAGGCCCAGATTGCTTTATTGTTTCTCGTGAAATACCAGGGTATAAGGTGCACGTCAGGGAAAGTCTGTGTGGGATGTGGCCGAATCCGTATGCATCATGACTCGGCACGCGCCTGATGACCCTTGTTCTATCTATGTTTCTCGTCTCAAGTCCCAGGGACATTCACATACAAAACTGACCTTTCGCTTTTGGTGAAGCTTCTGTATCTTGTCTCTCACTGTCACTTCAGCCTACGACCCACTGGTACCGAAGATGGCTATATCATCAGAAGTAACTGGACGACCTCGCGAATCATTAATCGGCATGACTCTTGACACTCGGGGTGGCAGCTACATCGTTACAAAGGTTCTTTACCGTCGACCGGACCGTTGCGTCGTCAAAGCACAGCGAACGGATGCCTTTGAGCACGCTAATGCACCGCCGCTCGTGATAAAGATTTGTCTGCCTTCAGTGGCGCGAACGGCAGAGGAGAAATTGGTCAACAAAGCGAGGGCGGTAGCGATTGACGCTGGCGGCGACTCGCACTGGGTTCTGCAACACCTGCCTCGTATCTTTCACTCGGAGGACCTGCCAGTCATATCTGGTTCGACGCAAGCTCATGTCGCTGAAATCCTACATAACGCTTCTTACAACACCTGCAAAGAAGATTGTCATTGTGACGAAACCCGGACATTGCGCATTGTCGTCATGGAGGAGTTGCTCCCGATAGATACTCTGTCCAGCGCGTCTGATTTTGGGCAAGTGTTTTTTGATGTCCTTAATTGTCAGTGGTCTTTCCATCTTTATTGCAACGTTCTCAACGAATTTTAGGTCATAAATGGCTCCACGACAAACCGCGCATTTTGCACCGCGACATCAGCATGAGTAACATCATGTACCGCTTCGACGATGACCACAATGTCTACGGTGTCCTGAACGACATGGACCTCTCCTCTGACCTGAACGATCTTGAGGATCTGAAGGCAACATCCCTTCGACGCACCGGAACGCCGCCTTTCATGGCAATCGATCTTTTGGGAAAGGATAGTCATCAACCCGAACATATATATCGTCACGACTTAGAATCTCTTTTCTACGTCATGTTGATTCTCTTCGCTCGTTACGAGTTCGTAGCCGCCGAACCAAACGACGATCGAGGAGAGCGACTGGTTAAACGGCATAAGGCTCCTCTCAGCGTGTGGTTCGACCCCACTCTGAGTTGGGAGACGCTTGGCAAGGACAAACAGATCTTTATCACGGATACCCCGCCAGTCAATAGCTCACTCCACATGAACCACATACTGTCGTCGTACTTCCAGGGGTTTAAGACCTGGATTTCACGCCTGAAGAATGCGCTGGAAGATGGTCTTGGCGCGCGCAACCGAGCTTTACGGGAAGTGGAGGACAGCGGTGAGGCGCATCCATCGTTCGTCTCCGAAACTCTGGGAGGCAACTTCCAATATTCCACTTTCTTCGGACTGATGAAGAGCTTTGGGGGTAAAGCACTCAGGGCGCCTCCGTACTCTCTTGACACCACTCCTACCACGTCGTTGTAAGCTAGTAGATCTACTACAATAGTGAAGATACGCCTATGTACATGTATGTAAATATTGTTCAGACTGTTACCGTTTGTATATAAGCGTTTGCAATTCAGGTCATAGTTATCAGTAGCGAAGGTCAGAGGTCTCGAGGAATGTCAAAGTAAGTATAAGGTGCACGTTAAGGAATCTGTGCGTGGCGGAGTACGTACCAGTTATGACTCGGCAGCCAATATCGCGCACTTGACATGCCTTGCTCTATTTACTCGCCAGTCTTCAGTCACCGCGGAATACACATGACAAAGTGATCTTTCGCTTTTGGTGAAGCTTTTGTATCATGTGATCCCTTTACCTTCTTTGTCTCTGGTGGCCAGAAATTGGTGATCGAGAAAGTGGTATTGCCCCAAAAGGAAACCCCTGCCAAACGGGATCCAAAGAGCTGATTCCTCTGCGAAGTTTGGAGCTCGTATCGTCACATCTCAGGTCTTGGGAAAAATTCAAAAATTCTTAGAATATTCCTTGAACAAAAGTTATCGTTGCAGATTTCTTATTTACATGTTGAAAGGGCTGCTGGATGACTCTACTACTTGAGGAGAAACAAAATAAAAAAATCTGCAACGATAACTTTCTTGAGATGCATCATGCCATGCTTTTCTTCCGTACAAACCTGTCCCAAAAGTGAGGTGGGAGGCCAGCAATTCAGCCTCAAGTACGTGACCACGGCCTCAGCCAGCGTCGGAGTTTGAATTTGGTGACCATTGCCGACCACCATAATGTCTCTCACTGTCACTTCACTCTACAGCCTACTGGTACCGAAGATGGCTATATCATTGGAAGCAGCTCAACGACCGCGCGAATCATTAATCGGGATGACTCTTGACACTCGGGGTGGCAGCTACATCTTTACAAAGGTTCTTTACCGTCGACCCGACCGTTACGTCGTCAAAGCACAGCGAACGGATGCCTTGGAGCGCGCCCACGCACCGTCGCTCGTGATAAAACTCAGTCTACCTTCAGCGGCGCGAGCGCCAGAGGAGAAACTGGTCAACAAAGCGAGGGCGGTAGCGATTGACGCTGGCGGCGACTCGCACTGGGTTCTACAACACCTACCTCGTATACTTCACTCGGAGGACCTACTAATCGTACCTGGCTCGAAGCAAGCTCATGTCGCTGACAATCTACATAACGCTTCTGGTAACACCTGCGAAGAAGATTGTGACGAAAACCGGACATTGCGCATTGTCGTCATGGAGGAGTTGCTCCCGATAGACACTCTGTCCAACGCCTCAGATTTTGCGCAAGTCTTTTTTGATGTCCTCAATTGTACGTGGTCCGTACCTCTTTTATTTCGCAAGTCTCATCACCTTCTAGGCCATAAATGGCTCTACGACAACCCTCGCGTTTTGCATCGTGACATTAGCATGAGTAACATCATGTACCGCTTCGACGATGACCACAATGTCTGCGGTGTCCTGAACGACATGGACCTCTCCTCTGACCTGAATGATCTTGAGGATCTGAAGGCAACATCCCTTCGACGCACTGGAACGCCGCCTTTCATGGCAATCGATCTTTTGCGAAAGCATAGCGTTCAACCCGACCACATATATCGCCACGACCTAGAATCTCTTTTCTACGTCATGTTGATTCTCTTCGTTGGTTACGAGTTCATAGCGGCCGAACCAAACGAGGATCGGGCGGAGCGACTGTGGATACGGTCTGAGGCTCCTCTCAGCGAGTGGTTTGACTCCTCTCTGAGTTGGGAGGCGCTCGCGCAGAACAAGAACGACTTCTTCACGGGCGCCCAGGGATCCGGTGATTTACTCCACATGAACAACATATTGTCATCATCGTTCCGGGGGTTTAAGCCCTGGATTTCGCGCCTGAAAAATGCGCTGCAAGATGGTCTTGGCGCCCGCAACCTAGCTTTACGGGATCTGGAGGAAGCATTGGAAAGCGGTGAGGTGCCTGAACCCTTCGTTTATGAAACTCTGGGAGGCAACGTCCAGTATTCCACTTTCTTCGATGTGATGAAGAACTTTGGGGATAAATCGCTGAGGGCGCCTCCGTACTCTCTTGACATCAATGCTACTACGTAACTGTAACCTACTATCTCCACGACAGTGTAGATAGGCCTATGTACAAGTATGTGATTAGTGTTCAACTGCCGTTAATACCGTTTGTATATATATGCTCGCAATTCAGGTCTATGATCATCAATAGTAGAGGCTTAGATTGCTTTATTGTTTCTCAAGGAATACCAGGGTATAAGGTGCACGTCAAGGAAAGTCTGTGTGGGATGTGGCCGAATTCGTATGCATCATGACTCGGCACGCGCTTGATGACCCTTGTTCTATCTATTTTTCTCGTCTCAAGTCCCAGGGACATTCACATACAAAACTAACCTTTCGCTTTGGGTAAAGCTTCTGAGGCTGTATCATGTGATCGTTACCGCGTTGACGTTTCTTTGTCTCTCACTGTCACTTCAGCCTACGACCCACTGGTACCGAAGATGGCTATATCATTGGAAGCAGCTCAACGACCTCGCGAATCATTAATCGGGATGACTCTAGACACTCGGGGTGGCAGCTACATCTTTGCAAAGGTTCTTTACCGTCGACCCGACCGTTGCGTCGTCAAAGCACAGCGAACGGATGCCTTTGAGCACGCTAATGCACCGCCGCTCGTGATAAAGATTTGTCTGCCTTCAGTGGCGCGAACGGCAGAGGAGAAATTGGTCAACAAAGCGAGGGCGGTAGCGATTGACGCTGGCGGCGACTCGCACTGGGTCCTACAACACCTGCCTCGTATACTTCACTCGGATGATCTGCCAGTCATACCTGGCTCGACGAAGGCTCATGTCGCTGAGATTCTACATGACGCTTCGTCTTCAAGTCGAAACGCCTGCGGTGATGATTTTCTTGGTGATGAAACAAACCGCACATTGCGCATTGCCATCATGGAGGAGTTGCTCCCGATAGATACTCTGTCCAGCGCGTCTGATTTTGGGCAAGTGTTTTTTGATGTCCTTAATTGTCAGTGGTCTTTCCATCTTTATTGCAACGTTCTCAACGAATTTTAGGTCATAAATGGCTCCACGACAACCCGCGCATCTTGCATCGCGACATCAGCATGAGTAACATCATGTACCGGCTCGACGATGACCACAATGTCTGCGGTGTCCTGAACGACATGGACCTCTCCTCTGACCTGAATGATCTTGAGGATCTAAAGGCAACATCCCTTCGACGCACTGGAACGCCGCCTTTCATGGCAATCGATCTGCTGCGGAAGCATAGCGTTCAACCCAACCACTTATATCGCCACGACCTAGAATCTCTTTTCTACGTCATGTTGATTCTCTTCGCTCGTTACGAGCTCATAGCCGCCGAACCAAACGAGGATCGGGTAGAGCGACTGTTGAAACGGTCTGAGGCTCCTCTCAGCGAGTGGTTCGACTCCTTTCTGAGTTGGGAGACGCTCGCGGACAAGAAGCACGTTTTCTTCACGGTTACCAGGGGATCCAGTGATTCACTCCACATGAACAACATAATGTCGTCGTCGTTCCAGGGGTTTCGGACCTGGATTTCGCGCCTGAAGGATGCGCTGGAAGATGGCCTGGACGCCCGCAGAGGGGCTGTACGGGCGGCGGACAAAGCAATGGACAGAGGTGAGGAGCCTGCATCGTTCGCCTATGAAACTCTGGGAGGCAAGGTCCAGTATTCCACTTTCTTCGATGTGATGAAGAACTTTGGGGGTAAAGTACTCAGGGCGCCTCCGTACTCTCTTGACATCACTGCTACTACGTCACTGCAACCTACTCTCTCTACCACGGCAGTGTAGATATGTCTATGTACATTTATGTAAATATCGCTCAGACTGTTACCGTTTGTATATATATGCTCGCAATTCAGGTCTATAGTTATCAATATCCGAAGTCAGAGGCTTAGATTGCTTTATTGTTTCTCGTGGAATACCAGGGTATAAGGTGCACGTCAGGGAAAGTCTGTGTGGGATGTGGCCGAATCCGTATGCATCATGACTCGGCACGCGCCTGATGACCCTTGTTCTATCTATTTTTCTCGTCTTAAGTCCCAGGGACATTCACATACAAAACTGACCTTTCGCTTTGGGTAAAGCTTCTGAGGCTGTATCATGTGATCGTTACCGCGTTGACGTTTCTTTGTCTCTCACTGTCACTTCAGCCTACGACCCACTGGTACCGAAGATGGCTATATCATTGGAAGCAGCTCAACGACCTCCCGAATCATTAATCGGGATGACTCTAGACACTCGGGGTGGCAGCTACATCTTTGCAAAGGTTCTTTACCGTCGACCCGACCGTTGCGTCGTCACAGCACAGCGAACGGAAGCCTCTGAGCGCGCTCACGCACCGCCGCTCGTGCTCAAACTCAGTCTGCCCTCAGCAGCGCACGCACCAGAGGGTACATTCATTAACAAAGCGAGGGCTGTAGCGATTGACGCTGGCGGCGACTCGCACTGGGTTCTACAAGACCTGCCTTGTATCCTTCACTCGGAGGACCTGCTAATCATACCTGGCTCGACGCAAGCTCATGTCGCTGAAATCCTACATAACGCTTCTGGTAACACCTGCGAAGAAGATTGTGACGAAAATTGGACATTGCGCATTGTCATCATGGAAGAGTTGCTCCCAATAGACACTCTGTCCAGCGCCTCAGATTTTGCGCAAGTCTTTTTCGATGTTCTCAACTGTACGTGGTCCGTACCTCTTTTATGATTTATTTCGTCGGTCTTATCAACTTTTTCCAGGCCATCAATGGCTCTACGACAACCCCCGCATTCTGCATCGTGACATTAGCATGAGTAACATTATATATCGTTGCGGTGATGATGGCGCTGTATACGGCGTCCTGAACGATATGCATCTTTCCTCCCTTGTAGCAGACCTCGAGGCAACATCTTTCATGCGCACTGGCACGCCACCTTTCATGGCAGTGGACTTGCTCCGCTCTCACACTAGTAGCGAGACCATACACCTCTACCGACACGATCTAGAATCGCTCTTTTATGTGATGTTGATCCTTTCGACCCGTCACCAAATTTCAAGTTCTTGCGATGGCCTTCATAGTACCCTAGTCAAACAAGCTGCCCCGCCGTTTAGTGACTGGTTCAGTTTCTCCTCGTGGGAGCAGCTGAGTGTCGGCAAAAACGTTTTCATTTGGACGGGCTTTCGTAGTGAGAGCTCGCTCGACAAGCTCTTCCCCCCTGGTTCCAAATTCATCGATTTCAAAAACTGGATCGTCCGCCTTAGAATCATCATGAAGCGCGGATTCGAAGCGCGCGTGGCGTACAATGACGGGCTTGCCCTAGCGCAGGCTGAGGGCGGTAAATATGATTTAGAGCCTGTCGATGAGAAAACCCTGGGCAAGATTATCCAGTATTCCACATTTTTCGATGTGATGAAGTCCTTCGCGGGCAAGGATCTTCGAGCTCCCCCCGAAACGCTGTAGACTACAGTGACTGAGTACTTACTTGTACGGATTTATCTGTTGTATACACCTTTACCGAGTATTCAGTTGACATTCGAAGTAGAGCCATCTGTCTGTCGCTGGACTCGCCGCGCCAGTAGCAGTTTCAAGGCATTGGAAGGTAACTTTGAAATGAAATCAGACCTGGGCTCCGAGCCCCGCACACGCGACCTGTACTTGACACGCGACCGTGACTGTTCGTCGCGCTGCCCCCAACCTCCGCATCAAGCACTTAGCACATACCCTCGCGCCATCCCCCCGTCCCAGATATCCCACCGGCTCACCTCGATATCCTTCCCCACCTCGTACTCTGCAGCTGACCTCGCGCGCGGCGCCTTCCCCACGGCGCTCGCAAACATGCATATTATTAATTGATTGCTTATCGTGAAGTATCCCATCAGTGAGTGAGTTCAAGTTGGGGGGTTGAGTGATTACGAACTTTGTACTTAGTACAACTTAGAATCGCAATAAGTATGGATAAGTAGCAGCCCGGAGGACTTGTACAGCAGAACTGTAGGTGAGGGAAAGGGGTTGTATTGCTTTGCACCCGACGTCGTTGTGAGGCCGTCCCCGGGCTGCACGAACAGAACCATGTGCTCAAATGGGGTGTACAGCGGAGGCTCCCCCGTAGGCGTCTCCGACTCGTTGATGCATCCTGACAGCGCAAGAGTAGGCTCTACGTGATGAATCAAGAATCAAGAATTAGGAATTAAGCTCAGAAATCGGAGTGCCTCTAAGAAGAACATGTTCACCCTGGCGGATCTGGGCTGTTGCGCCCGATTCTGCTTTCCTGCGATCCGCAGAATGTGGTCATGGGCGTGTCTTCGATAGAGAGCCATCGTCTCTCGAGGGGATCACAGCCTAACTGTAGCGTGGATTGGTTTTATGATGCTTGACTACTATTAATGCAAACCATACAGAGCAACTATCCAACCGGAAATACACAAAAGGTGAAAGCAACTGGAATCTGGTCAAGCATATACTTCCTTTGGTACATAGACATGCCCATTTGGTCCAGTTTCCTTTGTAAAGAAGTCGGGGCATGTTAACTCTTGTTCCAAGATCCGCCAGTTCTCAGCTGATAAATATCTTCATCATCTTCACTATCAGACTCTGGATCTGTTCCTCCACACAGCCATGCTATATCCCCAATAAACCTATGAAGATTGAAGAATTTCATGTTAAAATCAGGAATGTCTAGACATTGCCGTGGTTGCAGTGGCGTGTCAATGATGGAAGTGCAATCACTGAGGTCTTTGTTTACAATACCACGAAGAATACATGTTGGATTTGCTCTGGGGGAAGTCATGCGGGCCCGAATATAAATCTAGAAGATACAGTCAATCACAGAAAATACATGGAAGGAAGACGGAACTGTTGTAAGAATACACACGGTAAGCACTGTCACTGAGGTGCGCAGACAGTCTCGGGCAGGCTGGGCTAAGGATGACTAAGAGCACGAGCTACGGAATGTGCTCGAATATTCCAACAGGAACCTCTTGGTCTGGACCAGACTCAAAATGTATTCGAAATTGACGGAGCAACCAATGAAAAGCAGGCTGCATCAAGATTGTGTTTTCTACAGAGTCAGCAGTGCCACCCCAAGTGCTACTCGGAAGTCCTGTGAGGACCTCAACCACGCGAAATGCCTAACAGAATGGTCAGAGCATACAGAGACAACATTCGGACGACAAACAGTTTCACTCATGCCAAAGGGCAGGCCGTGAGCAACTTGCATTTTTGCTACAGGCAGCCCAGCCTCCATGATCCTTTCTAATTCCTCGTCAGTCCAATCTTTTTTCTCCCTCAGGATACCGCTTAGTCGGCAATTCTCGTCCCGCATCTTAACCTAGACAGAGTGAGTCAATCAACGAAGGCCGCAAGACTCGCGATACCTCATTTTTTACTGTAAGAACTCGGACTTGCCCCGCCGTCATAGGCGACTCCACCGCGGAGGAAGTCCGGTTTTCTGAGCGGACTGCATACTAGCATCAGACACTGTGGTAATGATGATTGAACCAAATGACACACCTAAATGCACAAGTGACATGATCTCTGACGCCAATTCCTCCAGTGCCCATCGTCGCTTGAAAAGGACTTTGTGGATGAATCGCTGCTGTTCATAATTGGCGTTATAGGACGGATCTATGGACGCGAGGACGCTCCTATTGACGACGACACACGCCCTTAGATAGGACCTTGCCTTCTGGTCCGGGTCTGGCTGAGTTTGAGGATCGATTGTCGCCGCGGCGCGCTTCACAGGCGTAAACAAACGGAGAAAGCGGTAGCCGTCTATGTACTCCAAAGCCGCGTTGACATAGGCAGCATCGGGCAGATTGCCGAGATGAGGAGGGAGAGCAGGAGGTTGTGCGTCCGCTGCGTCGGGATTTGGTTCTCTCAGAAACTGCTTCAGCTCATCTGAAGCCCTCTTCACAGAGGGACATGGCTCCTGAACCGCGATTATTGAGAGTCCTTTGGAAGTCTTGACTGGCTACCGCCGAAGCAGTTCTGGACCTCATTGTCTTGGGGGTGTTGGGCGTGGCGAGAGCGTAGAGCAGCAGCATTGTATTGTCTTGTTGTAACGTGACTGCGCAGAAAGTGGACGAAAACAATGGGTGATCGAGAGAGAAAGGTCCGTACACGTGGGCGTGTTACCAAAAACAAACAACATTCTTGGTACTGCATCATCGATGGCACGTTGATCGTAGTGCAAACATGTACCCTTAGCGTACTACACGAATGTGAAATCGCCCAAAGCAAGCGGTGTCTGCACAAGAACTGACGCGTTAAGCAAAGGGCCTTCAAACATCCGGATCGTGTTCTCGACTCGAAGAATTATCCCCGCTTTCACTAGTAGTTTCCACCTTTCCCTGAGCAGGATCTGATCCAAACTGCATCGTAGACAACTGAGTCCCCTTCTCCCTCTGCAACGTGTTCTGCGTCCACGCCCGCCCAAGAACCACACGAAGCATAATCAACTCAGGTCCAATACACTAGAATATCATTGTCAATCGTTATCATCATCAGATCAAGACGAAATAACGAACCTCCAACTGCACCAAAAGCGAAACGAACAGATTCTGCGCCGTATTACTATCTCCAAAAAGCCCTAGCAGGACTACGCTCGGGATTGTGAATGGCAGCGCACTTTCTACCACAATAGCAGCGATGCCCGTGTACATCTTTGCTTGCTCGGGGCCGAGCGCGGCGAGAACTCGTTTCCGATGGAACCAAATGCGCCCTGCGATCTGCAGTGTGAAGAGAATGTTGATGATCATGAGGATTAACCAAACAGCGAGGGAGAGCGGCAGCATGTTCGCATTTGGCAAGGCGATCTGAACGACAGTGAGGATTGAGAGAACTAAAGTCTTCATGTGAGATGGACGTTAGTCTAAAACGAGAAATGAACATACGAACGGTCACGATGTAGAAGATCGTGTTGAAGACGATGATGTACCAGCGGTAGTTCCAAAGGAGGATAACACGATACAGCTGTGCGTGAAACAGGTTTAATCTCGTTAAGCGCTGCATCTTTTCGTCGCACTTACCAAAAGTCCGTCGGCCATAATGGAGATGATAATAGTCGTACAGTTTCCCAAAGTCAGAATCGGCGCCGCCTGTTGCTCAAAGAGGTACCCGATAGCGCCCCCGGGATATTCGCGCAGGTTAATCCACGCGTTCTCGTTGAATTGGATGCTGCACGCCAGGTTGATTGTACCAAGGACGAAAAGAAGACCGTTGAACAGGATTTGGCCAATAAACACTTCGGCACGTTGCGACTTGCGTTGTTGGATCGTGTAGTAAATGACAATGGAGAAGATCGCGGTATGGACGCCTAAAGAACGGAGTCACCAGCAGTTTACGGACGCGAGAAAAACAAAAGCGTACCATAACCAATGGAAGCTATATGTGTCGAGGCATATGAGGATTGCTCGTACCAGAGGGATTCGCTGTCTTCCTGGGTGGCCCAAGGGGAGGGCATGATTGGTCCCGTTCAAGAAATATCGCGACCATCAATTTAAAGCCTGAAGACCCTGAACACGAGAAAAGGGGCGCTTGATTAGGCCTTTAGGAGCTGGGTATGATGATGAAACAGAGGGCCGCAAGATTTGATGATCATTCAAAGCCCAACTAAAGTACACGCGTATCTGGACCGTCGCTAACCTGTGAACTGAGCTATGGGCGCGGGATATCATAAGCATATTGAAGGCACTTGCCATATGTCAAGCAATCCTGTTAGATTCATTCTCGAACCCTTCCCATTTGCTGAGTTGATCATCAATATCGAGCATCCTGGTACCGTAGAAGATGTGTGTCGTAGGCTTGAGATAGTCCCAATCCTTGATCTTCCCATTCTCGTCTCGCGCCAGCTGACCACCCCACACACTCCAGGTATTCGCTTTGGCGTTATATGAAGCCACGGCGGCACCGCAGTTTGTGCAGCGATGGCGATTCTTCCACGGTTTGGTTTGAACACTGTACACTTCGGTACGAAGCTGAGTGTCGTGTGTCCAAGAGAATGCACTGTCGGGGAAGTGCATCGTGTGGATGAAAGCGGAGGCTGCGTGGTAATCACATCAGACATCAGATTTAGATGCGTTGAATAGACGAGATTGCGCCCACAAGTTAGACGCTGACACAGAGTACAATGACAGTAGGCACTTAGAATGGGCTTGCCCACAATTCTCCAAGAGGTTTGACCACAAAGGCAGGCTCCTTCATGAGTTGGTTCTGAATCCATGATGAGTAATGGAGTTCAAGGTGCAGTAGTAAGTACATCGTGTGAGCCGACGATAGGGCAGGTGACTGTGATTCAGAAAAGGTTATCGGAGACGTTGTAACACCAGTGGGTTTCTACAGCCAAAAAGTACAAGGAAAGGTCGTCAGAAATCGATTAGAGCACTTGAACAGCAGAAGACTATTGATTGAGAGATAACAACCAGGAGAATTCATGCTGAGCTAAGCGAGATAGCGGACCGCGGTAGGGCACCTCGGAGAGATTCGCCGCCCTGTTCGACTCTGCGTTCTCCATATTTCTGGTCAGTCCAAGTTCTCCTACTGTGCCTTACGACCCATTCACATTCGTCGCAGGCATAGCCATAATTTGCCTGACAATACAAAGGCGAAAACATGGTCTCGGCGCCAACTCTGACTGTGCGCTGGCCTCTGTTTCTCCTCCTATGGCCCATGTCTTATCCCACGTATAGGTTATCCGGTACACGGCCCTCTTCGGTGGCATCGTATACGGCTGGTCCCACCGTCGCTCGCTACAAGCAGCCCATACAGCCCACAAAATAGAGCACGCTGAGCATGAACGGGAGCGGTTAATTGCAGAGGCGAAGGAGGCTTGGAAGAGAAAGCAGGCGTCGAAGGGGACAGATTCCAGTGAGATTTTTGCCTTTTCTTATCGATGATAACCAACTGACGCCTTGCTAGTTGTTACCGACCCAGAGGACCCGCGGTTCGACCTGGAGAAGCTTTTTGCACACTGGGAAAAGGCCGCATAACAATGTCACTTGATTGTTTTCCCGTATAGACCCTCATCCACCGCACTGCTTCGCCTCGAAAGTCTGCAATATTTATTCCAACATGTTATCGTACGCCAGCTGAACCGAGAATATACTGAAAGGACCCGCCAAAAAAATTATGCTTCCGTTCCTCGCACGTGGACGGTACGCGTCGCGTCGCTTGCAGAAGCATCCGCCAGTTCGTGGACGTCTGCTAAAATGCCTATTCGCCTATCCGCGATGCGTATTGAAGGACCTGATACTTGTCAATTGATCGGATGTCTGTCTCTTTTCGCGGAGAAAGTCTAGTCTCTGTCGTTCAAGCGATTGGTCTATTCCAGTTCGTTCCGCACTCGATTCAAGGTCTCCATTTAACTGCCACTAATTACGTTGGTGTAGTCATAGACTGCTTGCCTTTGTCTCTCATCTTCACTTGCGTCATTTTAAAGATGCTCAGACCGGTTCTCACCTGCCTCTCGATGGCTTTGACCTCAAGTCGCCGCCGCTTTGGTTGCATCGACTTGATCAAGCGTTTTCCGACGTACTTAACGGTCCAAATGTCATTGTTCAGCTTCCCTTTTGGTGACAGTGAATTTGATAGAAGGGTTCAATGGTATTGAGATACAATTCCGACAATCACGGACGATCGACCTTGGTCTTTAATCTCTTGCTTCCGACCATGACGGCCAATTCTGCTTTCCAGACTGTGACGAAGGCCTTTCGTAAGTACCGTCAAGGCACTGAGAGCCCCATCGCGCTTTGATGTGCTCCTAGTGCGTCTCAAACTTCGCCAGTTACCATGGATTCACAATCGACTCACGAAGGAAGCCGCTTCTGTGGCCAAACCTCATGGAAAATCGTGGGCAAGCCTCTCCTTAGTGCCTACTGCCATTGTACTCTCTGTCAACGCATAACTTGTGAGTGATACCTCCTCTAGTCCGAGTCGGCGCATTCGACGTTGATTACTAGTACTTGACAGCCTCAGCATTCATTCACACGATGCATTTCTAGGACAGCTCGTTCTCCTGGACCCATGGACCCCATATTCGCACCGAAGTCTATAGTGTTGAAGGCAAACCCTGGAAGGGTTGTCATCGCTGCACAAACTGCGGTGCCGTTGTGGCTGCTCATAACGCCCAAAAAGGTACATGGAGTTTGGGGGGCAGTCAGCTGGCGAGAGACGAGAATGGGAAGATCAAGGATTGGGACTATGTCAAGCCTACCGCGCACATCTTCTACGGTACCAGGATGCTGGATATTGATGATCAACTCGGCAAATGGGATGGGTATGAGAACAAGTCTAATAGAATTGGTTAGTAGGTGGTAAGTGCCTTTATCGTACTCATGATTTAATGCGCCCATGACGCAGCTTACAGATGATCATTGACAAATTACGCGTACAAACTGCTATGTGAGGAAGTGGCGCAGTTTTTTTTGGATGATTGAGGACTCCTCGGAGTGGATATCGCGTTCTTGGTATGCTTCCTGTGTTAATTGACTCTTAAACCAGAGCATTCAATTCACAGAAACCAACACTGTTGCCTTTGGACAAACTGGAAGACTCCGCGCAGTACGAGGTCACGTTACCGCAGACAGGGAACAATGACAATGATATGTTCCTTTGTCTCTTACCTTCACGCTGCAACAATTCAAGCCCATCGATTCAGAACATGGCAAGGCATTTGGAAGAAGCGACACGCGTCCACGAATTGTTGAAAGGCGTAACACTCGCTATGCTGGATGGCAGCTATGTCTGGGCAAAATCATCTATCGTCGAGCTGATCGTTACATCGTCAGAGCACAGCGAATAGCTGCGTCTGGATGTCTCGACATGCCGCGTGTCGTGTTCAAAATCAGTTTGCGCACGGATTTGCCATCATCAGAGGAGAAACTGCTTTACAAAGCGAGGAAGGTAGCAATTGACGCCGGTGGAGACACGCACTGGGTGCTGCAACACCTGCCTAATGTCATTCATAAGGAGGAACTACAAAACACTCCTGGTTCGACTCAAGCCCGTGTCGCGCAAATCATAGATGATGTGTTCTGCCATTGCGAATCCTGCGAAGAACGCGTTCTTTGCGATGAGCGCCCCGAGACATTGCGCGTTGTCATTATGGAAGAGCTGTTCCCGATTGAGACTCTAACGACTGCGTTTGATTTCGCGCAAGTGTCTTTTGACATCCTAAACTGTGAGTGGTCATGTCGTTGATTTCGTCGTGCTCATCCACTTCTAGGCCATAAATGGCTATATGAATACCCCCGGATTCTGCACCGCGACATCAGCATGAATAACATCATGTACCGTTTTGACGAGCAGCGCAATGTCTGTGGGGTCTTAAACGACATGGATCTCTCCTTCGACCTTGTCGAAGATTCAAAGGAAACGTTACTCCTACGCACTGGCACGCCACCTTTAATGGCGATTGATCTGCTGCGAGAGTACAGTCTTCAACCCGAACACATATATCGCCACGACTTAGAATCACTCTTCTACGTCATGTTGACTGTCTTCACTCGTTACGAGTTGATAGCCACGGAACCTACTTCGCAGGATCATCGGGAACGGCGACTGTTCAAACGGATTAACCCTCTTCTCAGCGAGTGGTTTGATCCTACTTTAAGCTGGGAGAGGCTTTCCAAGGAGAAAGAGCTCTTCTTCACCAGCACTCTGCTGTTCGATAGCCCACATTAAACGGCAAACATGATCTCTTCCTCTTTCGCCGATTTCACGGATTGGATATCGGACCTTGGATACGCGTTTCTAGATGGCCTGCTGGCCCACCGCGAGGCTTCGAGTCAAGCGAGAAAAGCAAAGAAGTTAGGCAAGGCGCCGCCGGAGTCGTTCACCATTGCGACGCTTGGCGGTAATGTCGAGTATTCCTAGTCTTGAGCCTATGTGGGGGTACCCTGTGAGGCTCACTTCGGAGTTTGAAAATGCACTAAGGTTAGGGCTACCGCTGGTTACCGAACACGCTAAATCGTCCAGTGTTCACTCATCCCACTTTCACCAGTGTAATCTACGTATAATGGAGAGATCGATGTGGCGCAGCGCCGCAACAGTGCAGTGCGGGCAGTTGTTGCAGCGCATCCGGCCATTCGGAGGATTGTAATCGAGTTGCAGGTGATCTACAGTGAAGATTCAAGGAATGATGAACCATAGACAGACCTCAGATATGTGTTTTTGACTACAGGCAGTAAATTCGAGGTACAGGATGGATCAGTAGTGCAAAAGCTGCGAGCTTGTATCCATCTGGTTCCGGTCCGACGGCACACTCTGGGGTTAGGGCTCGGCATCTGCAAATTTCGAAGTCCGAAGTGAGCCTATGAGGTACCCCCTACATAGGTTCCAGACTCTACTAAGAGACGATCGTGAGTATCCCATCTTCTCTCGTTGAGTCGGTTTACGAGACTAGAGTATTCCACTTTCTTCGATGTGATGAAGGAATTTGGGGATAAAACACTGAGAGCGCCTCCGCATTCTCTTGACGTCTAGAACTCTTTCTGTACCACAGTAACCTACGTCTATTCACCCATATGTATGCCATGTCACTGTTACGAACAGCTGTTGATCTTGAAACTCTAGGCGGACAAGTCCAGTATTCCGTTTTCTCCGACGTCCTGAAGAAATTTGAAGGTAAACTTGAGTACTGAGGACGCCGCTGATGTCTCATAGAGGTAGGTAGATAAATAACACCAATGACCAACAGGGGAGACAATTCTTCAACATGCTTGCGTTATAAGAGTTTATGGGTTCCACATACTCGTTGTCGATACCAAGGTCAGAATACTTACACGCCACACGCATATGACTCGGTCACATCATCGGCAGCCGTGATTGGCAGCCGCGCAAAACATTTGTCGATAAAAAGTAGTGGAGGAAGCGATCATGATTCCGTGCATACGTTGTTCAAAGTGTTAATGAAGCCGTCATCGACTGGCTCCACCAGGAAGGGGTCCAACCCGCCGATAGAGTGAATTCTTTACGCATGGTAATCCTTTATAATGGCTCGCGGGATTATAGGGCTACTGCCAGTGATGTTAAGTCCAGAAATAGACTAGAACACACGTGAGCGCAGGCCGATGGTGACAAGCATCTCCCATAGCGAACATGAGCAGCGAAAACGCGATCATCCTGTACGATATCCCCTCGACTGCCCCCGGAAACGCATGGTCGCCTAACGTGTGGAAGACTCGGTGAGCACACAAATAGTCACTCACACTGCCATCCCACTCACCAACGCTCCAGGTTCTGCCTCAACTACAAGGGCATCCCGCACAAGACGGTCTGGGTCGAATACCCCGACATCGCGTCTACCTGCAAGTCCCTCAATGTCGCACCCACGTTCATGAGACGCAATACTGGTGAACCCACCTACACCGTCCCGTTCATCGTCGATCCTTCCACGGGAAGAGCCATCTCCGAGTCATTCGCCATCGCCAAATACCTCGACGCTACATATTCAGATACACCCCGCCTCGTCCCAGAAGGAACCGAAGCGCTGCAGGCGGCGTACGTCGTCGCATGGGACAGCCAGACCGGCGGGTGTACGCGATTCGTTGTGCCGAAGACGTTTGGTATCCTGAACGAGGCGAGCCAGATCTTTTTCAGAGAATCGAGAGAGCGCATTTTTGGAAAGAAAATCGAGGAGCTTTTGCCGCACGGTGACGAGACCAAGGAAGTGTGGGCACAGTACGAAGCTGGGTTGGGCAAGATCGCGAGATGCTACCCCGAGAAAGATATCTGGGCGATGGGCGTGAGTCCGTCATTTGCTGACTTTGTGGCAGGCGGGGAGATCTATTGGATCCGACTTCTATTGGGCACAGATAGTGAAGAATGGAAAGCGCTCGTTGGGTGGCATGGTGGTAGATGGGGCAAACTTGAGGAGGCATTGCGGAAGTATGCGACGGTTTATTGAGATCTATCTGAACCGTCAGGACTCAGAATAGTCGCATCAAGAGAAGAAATTTGAAGCCTGATACTATGTATGAATGGCATACTCTTTGTATTGGGCAGTCATTAGCTGTATGCATGCACCGAGCTTGAAATTCGCTATGGAAGGAATGCTCGATGCTGCACTACCGTTCGGTTCCTGTTAGACACCATTCAAGTGTGGAATGAGCCCGAAGCTGGCGTCGTACTATGTACTATTTGCCTTGTCAAACAACTGATGAAGCTGATTTCGGAGGACGCGCGCATACTAGGCAGTACGGCGTGTTCGCAAAGTGACAAGCCGCGTATTACCTGAAACAGTGACTACTGATCCGTTTGGTTGCTGGAGGTTATGGATGTCACTGTCAGTGGGTCCAAAGTTCAAAAGAAATTCTGTCACGCTGTGACGTGATTGCTGGAGTCCATCAAACTCGCCAATTATTTGAGACTGCAATCTTGAGAAAAAATTTATTATATTTTTTCAGTACTTTATACAACCAGACACGACCCAAATGCTGGTATTTATCCTCATGAAGACCAATGTAGCAGACATTCAAAGCAATGTGTATATCATGGTAAGCGGGAGCAGATGAACACATACATCGACGCAGGCAGCAGCCTCAAACCTTCTCCTTAGTCAAGACTTCACTTCGCAGCCGCAGCCCGCTTTTTTGCACCGCCTTCTTCCTTCTTCTCACCACCGGCAGGCGCAACGGGTGCAGCCTCGGTCACCTTCTTGTCGTCGGGTGAAGGAGCATCGGTCTTCTTTGAAGACTAGAAACATTGTCAGCACTTGAGGAGAGGAAGCAGAACAAGGAAAACGAACCTTGACGACAGGCTTCTGGCTCGAACCGATGAGACCCAATAGAACACCAACCATTCCCAAGAAAGTAAGAGTAGAAACTGCAAGAGCAGCGCCAGTCTCGGGGTGGGTCTTGAAGGCAAGCAGAGGGTCAAGCTTGAGGAGGTCGACAAAGTCGAGAACCTTCTCGCGGATGAAACCAATAGGGTCCTCGCCGAAGGTGAGCTCATCATCGTCGTCGTCAACACTCTTGACAGGTTTGGCGGCAGCAGCTTCCAGAGGCTTCTTGATATCGAAGGTCTCCGCAGCAAGCGCCTTGGCGTCGTCGAGCGAGTGTCCAACGTATAAGTTGTCGAACAGGATGTCCTCAGTCATAGTCCAGAGTTCGATACCGACACCACCCTGCACAAGAAGGTCAGTACGTACGCGTAGGAGAGGAACATCAGTACTTACAATCTTCTCAAGGGACTTGACGGGTGTGAGGTCTTCGAAGTATTCGGGGTTAGGGATCTTGCGGGGTGCCCACTCGCCCTTGTATTCCGGGTTGTCGATCATAGGTGCGTACCACTTGCCCTTGTAGTCGGGGTTGGCCTTGAAAGGACTGATAGACGACGTGAGTGGAGTAAAACCAGTAAAACAGACCAAGGTGCTTACCGTTTCCACTCGCCGCATCCAGGCGCAGATTCACACTTGGGGTTCGAAACAGTGGGTGCAATCCAGTCACCGTCCTCCTCATCATCCCATTCCTCAGGCTTCTCGGCGTCTGTGATAACGATAAGTAAAATAGTAATAGTTGGAGGATTCACAAAAACACTCACCAGGGTCGGGGATAGTCAATTCTTCGTCATCCAACCAGCCTTCGGGCTTCTCAGCCTCCTCGTCGAGTATTTCGTATGGGGCCTCTTCGTCCCAGTCCTCAGGCTGTGACATTGACGTTAATTATCGTAAATATAAAGCTGTACTACAAAACTCACCTTGACGGCTTCGGGGTCAGCGATCCTCTTGGTGTCGACCCAGTCTTCAGGCTTGGTGTCCAAGGGGTCGTCGACTTCCTTCTCGGGATTGACAGCAGGCTCGAATTCTTCGAGCAAGGAGCCGGAACGCTTGCTCTCTCCGTTGAAGAAGACCTCAAAGGTGCTGTCGGGGCTGTAGCAGTAATGATTAGTACTAGGTAAGAACGAATCTGCTGCACAACTTACTTGATGACGAGAGTGTAAAGGTTGGTGAGTTTCTCAATGGACGGCTTGTGGGGAAGCTTAAGGTGCTTCTCTTCAAACTCGCCAGTAAGAGGGTTCTTGTGGCGGAAGATAAAGTGAACCTTGGAAGAGTCAACAACAAGATTGAGGCGCAAAGACGACGCGACATACCTTGGTGCCGGGGCAGGTAAGATCAGGACCGAACATGACTACCCACGGGGTGGTGTCAGAGAACTCCTTGCCGCTGGTCTGGAAGCCGTCTTCGAGGAGCTTGATGTATCCACCACCGCAGTTGCCGCCCTTCTGGTACTTGACCTCGTACTGCACGACGAGCGGCTCAGACTTGAAGTCGATAGGCTCGCCGAATGGGGCAGAGATAGCATGATGAGCGGCCTTGGTCTTGGCTACGAGACCTTCGTCGCCTGCGATAACAGAAATCGAGGGCTCCTCGACCTTCCACTCGCCGACATAGCTGAATGTCTCGCCGCCAACGGGGGTCTTCTTGGTCGCCTCTGACGGTGTCCACCGCTCAGCCCAGTCGCTGGTAAATTGTTCAAGGAAAGGCGCTTTGATTTCAGTCGGCTGGCAGAAAAAAATGGCATTAGTGCGAGTCTCTGGCTGCGACTGGCACTCACAGTAAATACGGGCTTGTCGTCGGCCTGCGCGAGGGCCGCGGTTGCGGCGAACGCCAGCACGGAGAATGCTGCACTTCGCATGGTGGCACGAAGGAGAGAGGGAGAAAAACCAATTACAGTTGGAAGAGAAGGTGAGGGTAAACTGAGGCCCACGCACAGTCGGAGCGTAATAAATAGTGCACGGGATCTCAATCTGCCACGTATGTGCACACGTCGATTCTCACGCTCAGCTTTCTCCGAATTCCCTGCAAAGTCATTCATGCCTTCACTCTGAGACACCCTTTACAGGCAATGTTAACGAATGTACTTGTCTACAATAAGAGGGCGCGGTGTTGTAGTGGCTCACCGTGTTTCCAGTCAATCCTTCTTACTCTCATCTCGTTCTCTGGACACGACATCTAATCCCCAGGCAATTTTTCCGACGCGCGCTTTCAAGATAGGATCACGCGCCAATCTATTGCCGCATACAAATTCCCAACACAAAAGTCTGATACTTGGCTCAGTCGTGCGACGACCTCACACGTGGCCGAATACCTGCCACCGCATTCATGAAAAGGGCTAATCTCTCGGTCCTCATCACGATCAGCTAGTCCGGTTCTCTAGCCGACATTGTCCTGTTTAGCTGACCTTGAAAGGCGCATCTCGCTCCTTGTCATCCCATTGTGGACTGCGCGCACCATCATAATTTGCAATGACTGACATGAAACTAGATCATAACACAATTCAACTACCATGATGTACTCCGGCTCGTTGAGCATGAATTACTCGTCGGTTACTTCCATCATCAAAACTCTTACGGTAAGAGCTCTCTGCATGATTCGTAATCGTTGTTTCCTGACTTTGTCGATAATCAGATGGGACGCCAGGCGCGTCCAAATGCTCCTCCTACGGTCCCTGCTGCCTTAAAGTACCTGCTTTCCTCCAACGCACTCCCATCGGATGCCGAAATCTCCCTTCTTCGTAGCTATCATGCTTTGTGCTCTACGCGTCTCGACGACGAAATCGCTTCGCTTTCATCAACCCCAGATTCCGAAAAGAGTCATGCACTCAAGTTGGAAGACGACCGCGCTGTGTTGCAGACCCGCTTGCGGCAGGTCCGAAGCGCACTTTCTACTATCCGAAAGTTTCCGCAGGAAATTCTCCAAGAAATCTTTCTCAATCTCATTCCCGACATTGGCTTTATGGTTTTCGATATGACACAAGGCGCTTGGGCCGTCAGCCGCGTCTGTCGCAGTTGGCGCTCCGCGTCACGGTACCCTCATCTTTGGACGACCTTCCGAATCACGACTGGCGGCTGCGGTTGTATGTGGGGGTTTCGCCACCACTGTCAGACATTTGTCACGTATAAAAACCCTATCGCGATTCTCCAGACTGTCCTGCGTTACAGTGGATCGAGCAAACTGGACTTCCATGTTGACATCGAGTTCAATGACTGTGTAGGAACTCCAAGCTGCATCCATAGTCTGTTCGATGTGTTGATGTCTCACTCGACACGTTGGGCGTGCGTGTCGTTTGCGATTCCTACCGAGTTGGCAATCTATTTGGAACGCATATATTGGAAGGTGCCAGAGCTGCAGCAATTGACAATTGTAGGGCGTGACCCAAAGTCCTCCTGGGAAGCTTGGGGAGACAGTGCCCCGCTCATCCAGGCGTTTAGGGTAGCCCCGAAACTGAGGCGGGTCTCAGCTGAGAACATACGCCTCTACATCAACTATCCACAGTTGACATCTTTCACTGAAAAGTTCAGCGTGTATTTTCCCCTCCCTATTCCCCCTGTCACTGTCATTGAATGCTGTGTGGATCTTGTGCACATGGAGGCCAATCTCATTGGAGCCCTAGGTGATCCCGATTTTGACGCCGAGTCGGTATCACGTTCCTTCTCCAATCTCTCCCTCACACAATTCACTGCCAATGACCCGGTTTTGTTAGCATATCTGTTACTTCCCGCGCTTTCGCCCTTGACATCGGAGACCTAGGCCAAATGTCATGTCTGCCTTTCATTCCCCCCTTCCTTGACATCTCACGGTGTTCGCTCACCAGACTTTATCTTCGCGATTCAGCATTGTCTGGAGAGCCACTCGCCAATATCCTGAACCTCGTCCCGTCCTTGACGCATCTGGGCATTGGGTTCCATACCAACTCAGTCGCCATGGCGTGTCAATTCCGGCGCATTGATAACGTGCTTGCCGAGTTGACAAAGAGTCTGTTGGAGGTGGTCGACGGAAAGCGGCATCGACTTGTTCCTAAACTTGAGAGTATTGAATTCATTTCGAGGATCTATTGGGCGGACTGTCAATTTGTTGGCCCAGACCTAGTCGACATGCTGCATTCTCGGAAAGGAACTATGCGGTGGGCGGTGGCGCAATTTCCTAATCTCAGTCATGCTTGTATTGTCGCTTTGCGTAAGATGCAGGAAGAGGGATTAGATATTACTATCTGTGCTTTGGATGTATCTGTACTATAGGTTGTTAAAAATGTGTTGTACCTGTTACTTGTATGTTTGTCGTTCGAGAATTTGCTGGTCAGTGTGACAGCACAGATTCAATAATATTCGTATCAATGTTGGAGCTCAAAGGAATAGAATTATAGAATACTTTGGAACTTCTTTACGATCCAAGAACACGCTCAAAGTGTGCAAGTGCTGACCAGCATTTGCCGTCTCCATAACACGCTGTGCTGCATCTTACGCCATGACCTCTAACAGTAGTCGGACCCCAGCGTATTTCCTCCGTGAAACGACGCCCCGAACCCTACCAATAATCACCATCATCGCCAATAGGTGTGCCCACCGCAACTGCCGTGGACTATAGTCCGTCATGGCCGCAGTGTCACTGTCAATGACTGCAAGCATCCCCCGAAAAAGACTATAAGGTCTAGCTTCTGAATGATTTCGAATGCAGAAGTGCTACGTGTTACCAGCGCTGAAGCAGCAGAATAAAGCATCGGTAGACAATGTGCCCACAACAAACCTCAAGCTGAATTCATGAGTAAATACACGCCGCACTATACATTTCTACAACAATCAACCCAACAAGTCCGCATGACCCGAGGCAGACAGCGCAAGCTACAAACCCCAATCAGCACAATCGCCTCACCCCACGGTAAAAGCAGCACTCACCACAAACTCATCATCCAAATACTTTGAGACAGCAATCTGATCCCCAAGGCCCTTGCGCCTCCGCGTTTTAAGAACGAGATCCCTTGCCAACGCCTGCCCAGATGCAGGCTCCAGCGGGCGCAGCTTAATGCTCGTATCCGTAGGATCTCCCGGCACAATCGACCAGTGGTCGAACACCTGCAAGCAGAACGCCTGCCCTTGCGTCGCCGTCCGCAGGTCCGTCTCAAAGCCGTTCGCATCAATCACAGGAATGAGCGCTTTCACAGTATACAGCGGCGAGCCAGCCTTCGGTATATCCTGAGTTACATGTCCACGTCTCCGTGCGAGCACGGTGTAAACAGCTGATATACAGTCTGCTGGCGTCTGTACTTCCACGTAGTATATAGGCTCCATCAGTCGAGGTGTCGCCTGCCCCGAATCTTAGCAAACTGACAGGAAGACCATGGACAGACAGACTCACCATCAAGAATGAAGAGTAGCAGACCCTACGAGCTGTCGGGACGATTTGTCCTCCTCCGCGGAAGATTGGCTCCTGCGCCAGACTTGCGTCCAAGACACGGAACTTGACATTTCGCATAGCTACATTTCTTCACTTAGCGATAAGCGTAAACCGTACAAGACGAAAACTCACGTTCATCGCAAAGTGGTCCTTCGCGGGCACCCCACTGGAAGCCCTGCTTGATGTGCTCCTTCACAGTGCCAAGCAGTTTCTTGTCAATCTATAAAATGCGATTAATTTTCAAGATAGGACACGGTACTCAGAAACCAACCTGTGAGGGAAGAGTATCATCCACCAAGATATTCGGCCCACCCTCGTCCGGCCCAAATGCCCATATAGATCGAGACGCCAATAGATCCCACTGGTATTTCTCCTCGAAGAATTTACCACGCTCCTTCGCGGTCATACGCATGTTAACGCGTCCTCGTTCAATGTCCTCCGCGAGACCACGTTCCAGCGGCTCCGCAATCATCGTAATCTTGTTCCTATGAAAGCCAGGTAAATATCATGAGGCAGTAATACACGGCAAGGACATACTTCTTATTTGGCGTATCAGCGTAACACTTCAACGCACTGGTCTCTAGTACCGTCTCGCAAAATTTGGTCACCGGGTCCGAGACCTTGATTTCGATCTCGGAGAACAGCTTGCGCAGATCATGCATCACGCAATCGAGGTAAAGCTCTCCAGTTCCGATTACCACATGTTCTCCGCTTTCCTCTACTTTCGTTGACACGAGAGGGTAAGATTTGTTGATCGACCGCAAACCCGACAACATCTTTGGAAGTTCTGAAGGCGCTATGGGCTCGATAGCGATTTTCAACACAGACTGGGTCATATGTTTGATAGGTCGGAAAATGTGAAGGTCCTCCTCGACATCAACGCTTGCAATAGTGGCAGTTTTGGTAATCGAGGCATCGACACCGCCGATAAGGACAAGATTGCCAGCAGGCACTTCTTCAGCGGCGATGAAGTACCTAATGGCAGAATGAGCAGACGTTCATAGATTATATTCAAAACTAACCGCGCTTGGCATATCCAAATATCGTCCACCGTCGTCCGAAGCATATCTTCTTCATCCTCTGGAGAATAACCCTCCCCGAGGACCTTGACCTCCATACCTTTGCGCAACGTGCCACTCATGACACGACCAAAGGCACGGAATGATTGTGCATCCGTCGTATGATACAGCTTTGCTACTTGAACCATAACAGGGCCGTCAGGATTACAAGCCTTCATCGATGCCACCAGACTAGACGTTTGAGGACCACTATATGTCCCCTCGACCTATAGGGATAAATAAGAGTCGCTCATAAAATGATCAACAGGGGAAAACCTTGTTGGCAGTGGCCTCTACAGGCGAAGGAATGTGATCCACGATGACATCGACTAAGCCTGTCGCAGGCCCGAAGAACTGGTCAAGGACCGCCTTCAAAAGCGGGCGTACATCCATCTTATACATGACCGGTTTCAGCGTAATCCCCAAGCCAGCAAGCGTTTGAACAAGGTTGTCCGTATCCTCACTGAGTACTTGCGAATAGAGCTTGTACAATGGCTCCAGAATGAAATGTATGAAAGACCTGGGGTGCTCAGCGTCTTTAGGCTTCCTTGTGAACTTGCGGTTCTCGGCGTCAAAGTAGATGTCTCCCCATAATCGGTCTGCGAATGCAGGAACATCGAGGGATCCGTATGTGTCTGCATACATTTTTGCGAACGAGGCAAGGGTGAAGCACCAGCCCATGTCGGTACTGGCGAAAGCAACGTTGCCTTTCTCTGGGCTCAGTCGGAGAGCGGGATCATCATCAATGTTGCTAAACAGTACAATGTGAATTATGAGTTTGGAAAAGGGTATGAAGAGCAGACTGCACCTGATGAACGTGTTAATCTCTTCTATGGTGTGCTTGATTTTGTAAAACGCATCGGCGGGTTTTATCCTCAATTCAAGTATTAGGCGGTCGATTTTATTCACTACAAGCGTGATTTTGATGTTTTCTTGAATTGCATGGCGAATGACAGTTTCGGCGCCTACCATGAGCTAGCGAAATAGTCAGAACTCGCAGATAAAACAAGGTCAAGCTTGACACATACTCCCTCTACCACGTCAACAACCAAAATTATACCGTCCGTCAACCTTATGGCAGACGCGACCTCGTCGACGAAATTGACGTGACCTGGAGTATCGATAAAATGTATAAGATGGGATTTTCCGGCGGTGGTAGATAGGACAAGGGATATGGGAGACGATTTGATAGACATTTCCCGTTCTCGCGAGAGGACGTGAGTATCGGTATAACGCGTCTATAGCAAAAGATGAATGATAGGCGAAGAAATGGAAAATCACGCACCGGACTATCAGCGTCCCACACGAGCTTGTGCGTCTCGAATACCAGCATATCCAAAAGTGCTGTTTTGCCATGATGTATATGTCCGACGACAGCGACATTTCGAACCATTTCGGGGAAGGATGTCATATTCAACAAGAAGCTGACATGGCCATAAACCTCTAGATGATGATAACAAGTACATTTCCACGCACCCTTTGTCGAAGCGGGTCTCCGGCATATCTTTTTCTTCAACGGTCCATTTGCGCACTTTGACTGGTGCTATAATGGGTTCTGTGAGCGGTTGCGCGTCTTCTTCTTGCACCATCGTCTCCACGTCCGGGCCATAGACATCCGAGGCAGAAGGGTAATACTGTTTGTCTTCGTGTAGAATGACAGCATTATGAACAGGTTCTATGGAAAACTTGTCAACAGTGTAAGAGCGCGACTGACCAGCGAACACGCACCATCAATTTCCATCAGTGCGCCTTCGTCCGGCGGACCCTGCATAGAGACATCTTCGTCGTATCCTTCCAAGGGCGCAGCGCTGCCCGACGGTTGACCAAAGGTCGGAATTTGGGCCGCATCGTCTTCGTCGTCCGAGTCGAGGTCGGCACCGATGTAGTTGCCAAATTCATCGTAGTCATCCATGGATGCCATAGCGGATCGTAGGAGGGCAGAGGAGAGGTAGAAAGGTGGCCCGTGATGGTGGAAGCAGACAAGTTCAACGCGTACAAATATTTTGAACTCCGGTTACCTTTACTTCCACCATGTCATTATCCGACGATACCTTGCGCAAGGTTCAAGAGCTTGATTATATGTCAACAAACCCACTAAACAACTGATAGATTCTGGTTCAAATCCAGGCAACAGCGGTTCAATCGCAGAAAGCCTTCAACATTTCCCAGCAACAGATTTCCACCAAGGACCGCGAACGGAGAAAGATTGAGCTCACTCTCGATGAGCTGCAGTCCATAGAGGGCGACGTGAATATGTACAAGGGTGTCGGCAAGATGTGCGTATCATTGCTGTTGATATGCGCAGGTTATTGATAACAATACAGGTTCATGATGGTTCCTCGTAAAGAAATGGAGGGCGAGTTGAAGGCGCAGGAAAAGGAACTCGCAGACGACATTGCAAGTCTACAGAAAAAGGTGCGCATGTTTTGAAATAACACAAACCCATTACTCAACGACAATCAGTCAAAATATCTGGAAAAACAGTTCAACGACGCTCAAGCCCAACTAAGAGACATCGTAGGTCATCGCTGATCGTCTTTGGTTTTATGCTTACGCATATCTAGTTCCATCATGCCCCCAAGCAATAACGACAAATGAAATATCGCATCTCTGTACTCACTGTGTCTCTACCAATACACTCTAGCCTTCCTCTCATGCGTTCAGACCATCTACAACGGCATCTCTAATGAAGACACCGCAATCATGTTTGAAGCTTGTCCTGCGTGTCGTAAATTTAAGGTGAGGATAGTCAGTGGAGTTTATTGTGTTTCTCTTCCCGACCACGGTCTAGTGGAACATCTCACCTTGCAGTGCATTTAATGGGAAGTCCTTCTTGTTTTGATTGCCGCGCGCCGACATGAAGTGGATAGCTTGTTTGACATATGGTCAATTGTCAATCGCGTTCCTCCAGAAAGCTCATCGCGACCAGAGGAAGCATTATCGAATCATTTCAACCTTCAGGAATCAGGAATCTGCTACGCTTCACTTGTTCCGTTTCAAGACCTGGACTGGGCATGTCTTTGCAGTCAAAGCGCGTGGTATGTCAAGATTGCAACCCAACGCCTCCTCCGTTATTAGCCCGGAAAAGATAGTTGTAAACAAGATGTTGCAACGACGGTTGAACGGAAATCATACTCTGTCACCCTACTCATAACAGCTAGATAGATATACACTTCGATCAATCATCCTCTCCCACCCACTTGAACTGATCATCAATGATCTCCCGAGAGAACTCAACCTGTGAATGCCTATCGAATTGGAAAACGCCCGGCACGTCGCTGCATTCGCGTAGTACAAACCGCCGGTCAACTCTCAGGTCCATGTCCCGTATTGGTTCAGGAAACCCTTCAAAGCGAGACTCCTTGACGAGATTACCCAGGGCGTATATGGCGTAATCGCCATCCCTAGTCCACCAATCGTACTTTTTATGCACCATTGTACGCATCTCTTCTTCAGGGACTGAGTGCAAGTCCAGGGCTTTCATGCATGGCCAAGTATTGCGAGATAACGAATTGAGGAAACATCGCTGCACATTCGATCAGTACTTGCATTAGGTGGAGGAAAAAATGAAAGAGTACTTGCCACTATATTCGTGGAGTCGTCTACAACAATATGAGCCCAATCGACAGTGAGCCAGAGACCTTCCAGGGCATGACATTGGCTGACAGCGTCGATACTGACTTCATCCAGGCACCAGCCTCCCGCCGTTTGTGCACTCACGCGTAAAGTCGTGAGAGAAGAGAAATGCCCAGGGAGATTATACATCCAAAACCTCCGCGCTCTCGTGCTTTCCAGGCCCATCGTCGTGTCATACATTGCATGCATCGAGAACGACAGGTCTCTGAGGCCCGAGTACGATGATATGTAGGTGAGGAACGGAGCACCGAGGACGGCACTTCCGACATCGAGGGAGGTACATCCACCTGAAAGTACCTCCCAGAACGTGTCAGGGACTTGCATCCTTGTGAAGGTGATACTGGTGGCCTCTTTGACATAGGGAAGCAGAACGGAGACGTCCTCCGGAGGGAAGACAACACTTTCGAGACAAATAGAACGTAATGAGGCCCGCTCGGAAGACGAGGCGGGTAACAAGTCGTGAAGAGATGGTAGTGGCGTATTCAGTAAGTCATCGGAGTCGTCCCAGACCGTATCCCCGAGTTGGAGTTCCTTTAGATTCGGACTCTTGGATATGATGATGGGTGCACAGTGCCATGCCGGAGACAGTCCTGTGAACACCAGTTTTCTACGCCAGCGAAGGAGAGAAGTCAAGATAGTCTAGAAGACTCGGGTGTGATGATGGTTCAATGGTAAGTTTCTGGATTGACGCAGGCGACTCAAGTTACGAATGATGGCGTTGAATTGCTCGACCATCGCCTTCATGTTTGCACTTTCTAACTGGGCGATGGTATCGTAGCTTCCCCAACTTCAACTCGTCAGCATAGAGCGCGACATGTGTACTATTCGACGTACTGTATGCTTCGTAAAGATACAAGATGGGACGATGCGTGGAGAAGCCAGGTCATGACTTGACTACATAACCGATCTTGGCCACTTGTAACACGATGCCAAAAACGGAGTATGAGGCGAGCAACTCTAGAGTCAGGTTTGGACGTCTCAAAAGGATACACTATAGCCAGCGCCCTAACGTATTTCCCAACGGTTGTTGTCTGCTTCGCGATGGCTTTGAGAAGCGCGAGTCTCCGCCGCCCTCGAGAATGCGTCGAAATGTCAAAGAACATGACACTGAGACTATCGAATAGATCGGGGAGACAAGATCCCTGAGTGCAGTGCACGAAAGACGAGCGCGTTTGAGCTCATCGAACTCGAGCTACAGCAGATAGCAGTCATTATCAGGGTTTCACAAGCTTCGTGCTTTGAGGACATACATGAGCAATGACTTGGCTTATTACTTCCAAAGGTAGATGGCGCGTCATGTTGTGTACGCTGTGATGTTTGAGTTCTAGTTTTGTTGGGAACTGCTGTAAGTATAGTGAGCGCTGAGAGTAAAGTGGGACATTGCTGTTTAGGGTGTTACCCGGCGTTATGTCAACAGCCGAGTTTCACGGCAGTATTTAAAGGTCGCGCTGAGCTGTTCTGCTGCCTGCTTTCACAGCGAGGAGTAGGGGCAAGATTCTCGACGTTCCTTTGGTAAAGACACGATTTTTGTAAAGATCACAAGAATCAAGTGTCACGTAGTCTTCCCAAGTTGTGTCTCCGACCTCCTGCGGGCTCAAATCCCCGAATAGCGCCTACCTGAATCCCTCTGGTACGAGCAATCCACCTATGCCTCAACTTATATAGCTTCCATTGGTTATGGTACGTCTTGTTTGATTCTCGTGTCCGTAAACTGCTGGTGACTCCGTTCTTTAGGCTTGTATCCATGCCACATATCTTCTCCATCGTCATCTACTACGCGATTCAACAACGCAAGTCGCAACGTGCCAAAGTGTTTATTGGTCAAATCCTGTTCAACGGTCTTCTTTTCAATCGTCCTTGGTACAATCAACCTGGCGGGCAGCATCCAATTCAACGAACGCGGGGATTAAACTGGGCGAGTATCCCGGGGGCGCTATCAGGTACCTCTTTGAGCAACAAACGGCGCCGATTCTGACTTTGGGAAACTTTACGACTATCATTATCTCCGTTATGGCCGACGAACGGTGCGACGAAAAGATGCAGCGCTTGCTAACGAGACTAAACTTGTTTCACGCATAGCTGTACCGTGTTATCCTCCTTTGGAACTACCGTTGATACATTATCGTCCTCAACACAATCTTCTACATCGCGACCGTTCGTATGTTCAATCCTGGTTTCAAACTAACGTCCATCTCCTGAAGTGTTTAGTTTTCTCAATTCTTACTGTCGTTCAGATTGCCTTGCCGAATGCGAACATGCTGCCGCTCTCCCTCGCTGTTTAGTTGATTCTCATGACCATCAACATCCTCTTTACACTGCAGATCGCAGGGCGCATTTGGTTCCATCGGAAACGAGTTCTCGCCGCGCTCGGCCCCGAGCAAGCAAAGATGTACACGGGCATCGCTGCTGTTGTGGTAGAAAGTGCGCTGCCATTCACAATCCAGAACGTAGTCATGCTAGGGCTTTTCGGAGGTAGTAATACGGCGCAGAATCTGTTCGTTTCGCTTTTGGTGCAGTTGGAGGTTCGTTTTGTCTTGATCTGATGATGATAACGATTGACAATGATACTAGTGCATTGGACCTGAGTAGATTATGCTTCGCGTGGTTCTTGGGCGGGCGTGGAACACGTTGCAGAGGGAGAAGGGTACTCAGTTATCTACGATGCGGTTTGGATCAAATCCTGTTCATAGAAAGGTGGAAACTACTAGTGAAAGCGGGGATAATTCTTCCATTCGAGAACACGATCCGGATGTTTGAGGGCCCTCTGCTTTAGGCGTCAGTTCTTGTACAGAGACGCCACTTGCTTTGAGCGATTTCGCAGTCGTGTAGTACGCTAAGGGTACATATTTGCACTACGATTAACGTGCCATCGATGATGCAGTACCAAGTACTCGTCTAATCATTGAGGTGTACTACCCGAATTCTTGTGGCTTGAAATGAGTCATTGGCCTGTTCGCTGTGAAATCAATGTGGTCGATGCTAGGCTAAACCATTTGTGCTGCGTCTGTGGACGACAATGGCCGGGATTATACCGGTCCTATTTTGGGAGCGTCCACAGTCCAGAAAAGGCAACAGGACTGTGGCATTGTCCGTTTTGGGAACAAACCACGTGTACGGACCTTTCTCTTTCTCGATCACCCATTGCTGAGCCCATTGTTGGCCCGTTTCGTCCACTTTCTGCGCAGTCACGTTACAAAAAGACGATCGGTATAAAATGCTGCTGCTCTACGCTCTTCCGCTCTCCATCTTCCCCCCTTCCTCCCACGCGACAGACATGGCTGACATGGCTCCTCGTCGCAACCCATTCAGAAATGGCAAGGATCAGGCTATATACAACGAGCTTTCGGACAATGAACGCGACTCCTCTCCATCCCCTCGCATTTATCCCCCAGTTAATCTCGCCACGCCCAAACACCCCCAAGACAATGAGGTCCAGAACTGCTTCGGCGGTGGCCAGTCAAGACTTCCAAAGGACTCCCTATAATCACGATTCAGAAAGGCGCGATTCCGGTTCATCCCCCGCCCTGCCTCCCCCGTCTCGATCACCCATTAGTTTCCTGTGTTCCACAACCCCCGCAGGATGAAATC